>JAAIIK010019974.1:181599-207382 GCA_014706435.1 Silurus glanis | reverse complement strand
TAATAATAATAATAATAATAATAATAATAATAATAATAATAATAATAATAATAATAATAATAATAATAATAATGTAATTAATCCACTGCCACTTCTGCTGTGCTTTTTTAAAAATTACTGTACTCCATCTTAAGATTCTTGAATTTGTTTATGAATTGAATAGAATCCTATCTACCACCTGTCACTGACCTGAAGTATTGATCACAAAAACTCCCTCACATTCCCCAACATTACACACCTAAAACATTGCCATACATTTTTTTTCTGACCAGGCTGTCATCACAATAATAATTATATTTGCTTCCGAGGAGGAAGAAACTTGAAGACTGATAACATCAATGTTAGAACAAATGTTATGTTTATTTTTCTATTGAATAACTAATAATAAATAAATCTATTTTTAACAGGTTTTGTTTGCCATTAAGAAACAATAAACAGAACAATAATGTTGTTTGCTTTGCTTTCATGCCTACACTTAATAACACTTAATCACACACTAAGGAGGGTATAGTATAGATATATATAGTATATATTTGCTCTGCTACTACTCTGCTATTGCACGTTATATGGTTCAGGACAGATGATGTGCAGAAGATGTTCAGTAATAAATTGAAAAATAAATTGAGTAATTTTAATGTATTTCACAAGAAGTAAGGAAAAAAATATGAACTGTATACAAGACATAAAATGCGCATTTAAAAACCATACAAGTTTTTAGAGTATTTAGACCCCCTTCAATTTTCTTTTGTTTTTGGGTATGTTCCAGCATGATACTAAGATCATTAAAGTTTTTTTTTTCTTCACTTGAATCTATGCTCAGCACCTGATAATGACAAATTGAAACAGAATTCCAGAAATCTCTTTTTAAAACTTTTATTGAAAATACCTGTAATATCAAATGTACATAAGTATTCAGACCCTTTGCAACAACAAATGAAAATTAGCTCCAGTGCGTCCCCATTCTCTTGATCATTGCTGAGATGTTTCTACAACTTAATAAGAGTCCACCTGTGAAAAAGCTTATTGAGTGGACATGAGTTGGAAAGTCAAACAACTCTCTATAGAAGGCCTCAAAGCTGGCAATACATATCATAGCAAAAACCAAGCCGTGAGGTTGAAGGAACTGCCTGCGGAGCACAGAGACAGGATTGTTGTAAGTCACAGATCTGGGGATGGTTACAAACAATTACAACTGTGCTGAAGATTCCCAAGAACACATTGGCCTTCATAATACTCAAATGGAAGAAGAGTGGCACAGCCAGGATTGTTGTCTAAGAGTTTCATCGTGGAAGAATGACAGATGACCAAGAACCCGATGGTCACTCTGGTTGAGCTTCGGAGATCTTGTGTGTAGATGGAACAAAGTTCCAGAGGGACAACCATCACTACATCCCTCCACCGTTCTGAGATTTATGGCAGAGTGGCTAGACAGAAGCCTCTTCTCAGTGCAAAACACATGGAAGCCTGCAAACAGGCATGTAATGGACTTTTCGACTGTGTGAAACAATATTCTTTGGTCTGATGAAACCAAGATTTAACAGTTTTTTGCAGGAGGGACTTGGCAGCTGGTCAGGGTTGAGGGAAAGCTGAATGGAGCAAAATACAGTGAAAAATAAATCTTGTTCCACAGTGCTCATGACCTCAGTCTGGGCTGAAGGTTCACCTTCCTACATACAATGAAAACAGCACAGGAGTGGCTTAGGGACAAACCTGACTTTTACATCATACCATATTTTACATCTCTGGAGAGACCTGAAAGTGGTGGTCCACTAGTGGTTCCCATCCAACCTAACCCAGCTTGAGAAGATTTGCCATGAAGAATTGTAACCCCAATCTGTTCAATAACCAAAGTGGCTTGTCATAATCAAATAAGATTTTGAGCTATAAATTTTACTAAATACTAAATGAGTCCAGGGTCTAAATAATGATGTAAATGATGATTTTGTTTTATTATTTTTTTTAAGTATACAGACATTCCTAGAATTCTGTTTTCAATTTGTCATTATGGGGTACCAAGTGTCGATTATGAGAAAAAAAATAATAATTGTAGCATCAGGCTGCAACATAAAATTGAAAAAAGATGATCTTTTCAGGTCATGGCAATGTAGTTTTTTTTTTTTATGTGCATGCTTTGGTATTTGATGTCTCCGGTTCCTTCACTAGTTCCTTTGTTTGCCTTTTTTCTGAATAAAGTAGAATCTGCATATGTTTGAACTGATGTTTGTGGAATCTTAAACAGAAACCTGATTTGTGAAGGTCCAAAATTAGATTTTGTTGAGGTATTTTTCTGAGTTGCTTTTAATATTTTTATTGGATCAAGGACAAAAACAATGTCTCTGTTGGTAGGCTTTTAAAATGAGTGTCAAGCACTAGTGAAATCCTATTTATGAAGATTGGCCAGTCACAACAATCTTCACAAGCAAGACAATACAGCAATTGTATTTAACCTTACAGACTGTAAGACACAATCAAATCAATGTATGCAAACGTTTGCCCCAGTGGATTTCTAAACTAATGAAGTCAGATTCTAAGTAGATTGACCTACCAAAAAGATGTATGCTTACGGACAATTTAGAGTTTTATATGAAAACTGAGATTTAATATATTTAATTAAGGTGTATGGAAAATCATACTGAAAACAAAATATAATTCATGATAAAAATGCTTGTCTAGTTTAACAGACAAATTACAAGGCTTTAATTCTTCTTCTTCATTTTTTCTTCTTCTTTTCTTCTTCTTCTTCTACTTCTTCTTCCGGCTTCTCCCATTAGGGGTCACCACAGCGGATCATCTGTCTCCATACCACACATATGCTTTTTTCAATCCAACTGCCTGCATTATCCTTCCTCACCACATCCATAAACCTCCTCCTTGGCCTTCCTCTTTTCCTCCTTCATGGTGGTTCCATCCTCAGCATTTTCCTGCCGATATACCCCATGTCCCTCCTTTGCACATGTCCAAATCATCTCAATTGGGCCTCTCTCATTTTGTCCCCAAAATGTCCTACATGCACGGTCCGTCTAATAAACTCTTTTCTAATCCTGTCCATCTTCGTTACTCCCAATGAAAACCTCAACATCTTCAGCTCTGCTACCTGCAGCTGCACCTCCTGTCTTTTACTCAATGCAACTGTCTCTAAACCATACAACATCGCAGGTCTCACCACAGACCTATAAACTTTCCCTTTCACTCTTGCAGATACTCTTCTATCACAAATCACTCCTGCTGTCACTCTTCTCCACCCACTCCACCCTGCCTGCACTCTTTTCTTCACTTCTCTAACACACTCTCCATTACTTTGCACTGTTGACCCCAGGTACCTGAACTCCTCCACCTTCTCCACCTCTTCTCCCTGCAACCGCACCACTCCACTGCCCTCCCTCTCATTCACACACATGTACTCTGTCTTACTCCTACTGACTTTCATTCCCCTTCTCTCCAGCACATACCTCCACCTCTCCAGGCTCTTCTCAACCTGCTCCCTACTCTCACCACAAATCACAATATCATTCACAAACATCATAGTCCATGGAGACTCCTGTCTGACCTCGTCCATCAACCTGTCCATCACCACTGCAAAAAAGAAAGAGCTCAGGATCCAACCTCCAGCTTAAACCAGTTTGTCGTTCCTACTGCACACTTCACTGCTGTCACACTGTCCTCATACATGTCCTGCACCACCCTCACATACTTCTCTGACACACCTGACTTCCTCATACAATACCACAACTCCTCAATCCACCCTGTCGAACGCTTTCTCTAAATCCACAAATACACAATGCAACTCCTTCTGACCTTCTCTATACTTCTCCATCAACATTCTCAAAGCAAATAATGCGTCTGTGGTGCTCTTCCTCGGCTTGAAACCATACTGTTGCTCACAGATGGTCACCTCTTCTCTCAGTCTGGCTTCCACTACTCTTTCCCATAACTTCATGGTGTGACTGATCAACTTTATTCCCCTGTAGTTACTGCAGGTCTGCACATCTCCCTTATTCTTAAACATAGGTACCAGCACACTCCTTCTCCATTCCTCAGGCATCCTCTCACCTTCCAGAATCTTGTTGAACAACCTGGTTAAAAACTCCACTGCCATCTCTCCTAAACATCTCCATGCTTCTACCGGTATGTCATCTGGTCTTACCGACTTTCCACTCTTCATCCTCTTAATCGCTGCTCTTACTTCCTCCACACCATGCAACCTTCTCTTTCTCATTTTCCTCATTCATCAGCTGCTCAAATACTCCCTCCATCTTCTCAGCACACTTTCCTCATTAGTCAACACATTTCCATCTCCATACTCCATACCTCATGTGCCTTTTCCTTGGCTTTCGCCACATCCCTCTTAACCTGTTGCCGCATCTCCTTGTACTTCCTTCCTGCTTTTCTCATCACTCTGTCGATCCCAATTCTGTTTTGACAATCTCTTTCTCCGTATGCTTTCCTGCACTTCCTCATTCCACCACCACGTCTCTTTGTCTTCCTTTCTATTTCCAGATGTCACACCAAGTACCTTTCTAGCTGTCTCCCTTATCACTTCTGCAATAGTTGCCAAATCATCCAGCACCTCTTCACCACCACCGAGCCCCTGTCTGACCTCTTCCCTAAATCTCTAACTACACTCTTCCTCCTTTAGTTTCCACCATCTTATTCTTCTTTCAGTCCTCACTCTCCTCCTCTTCTTCTTCACCTCCAAAACCATCCTACAGACCACCATCTGATGCTGTCTAGCTACACTGTCCCCTGCCAACAACTTACAGTCTCTAATCTCCTACATAGAACATAGTCCACCTGTGTGCACCTTCCTCCACTCTTATAAGTCACCCTATGATCCTCTGCCATGTTCACCACTGCCATTTCCATCAAAATCTACCACCATCTGCCCTTCCACATTCCTCTCCTTAAGGCCATACCTACCCATCACCTTCTCATCACCTCTGTTCCCTACACCTACATGCCCATTAAAGTCTGCCCCAATCACCAATCGTTCATTTCTAGGTACACCTTCTACCACTTCATCTAATTCACTCCAGAATTTTTTCTTCTCCTCCATCTCACAACCCACTTGTGGAGCATAGGCACTGATGACATTTATCATCACACCTTCAACTTCTAGCTTCACGTTCATCACCCTATCAGAAACTCTCTTCACCTCCACTACACTCTTTCTGTACTCTTGCTTCAGAATCACCCCTACACCATTTCTCTTTCCATCCACACCATGATAGAACAGTTTAAACCCCGCTCCAATGTTCCTGATCTTACTCCCTTTCCACTTGGTCTCCTGAACAGAAAACATATCTACCTTTCTCCTCTCCATCATATCAGCTATCTCTCTCCCTTTACCAGTCATAGTACCAACATTTAAAGTACCAACCAGAACCTCCACTCTCCTACACTTCTCCTTTCCCTGCCGTCTCTGTAGACGTCTTCCTCCTCTCCTCCTCCTCCTTCGGCCAACAGTAGCCCAATTTCCACCGGTACCCTGTGGGCTGACGATACCTGTGGCGGTCGTTGGTAATTCGGGCCTCGACCGATCCGGTATGAAAATCTGACTGATGATCTGCATATTTGAATTGGCACATGTTTTACGCTGGATGCCCTTCCTAACGCAACCCTCCAATACTAAGAGTGCACTGATTTGTGTAACCCTAATGGCTGGGTTATAAGGATTAATTATTAATAGTGTTAATAAAGTGATTCGCTGCTCTATAAACACATCTTTGGCGCCATCCAGTGAGCAAACAGTGTACTGTGACACTACAGTTTAGAGTTTAGTAGTAGTTTATGTAGGGTGTGTGTGTGTGTGTGTGTGTGTGTGTGTGTGTGTGTGTGTGTGTGTAAGTGCGTGTTTGTGCGCATCCTGTTTGGAACTACCGTAAACAAGTAGCCAATATTGTGTAGTCTGTGTAGCTTGTGTAGTCTGTGAACACAAGGATGTAGAGGTGTTTGCCTTTTAATCGCTTGATAGTAAATCAAATTCTTTATGACTATTATGAACATGACTAGGTTTCGAGTGAGAATGCAGTATCTTTGGCCACCAGACCAACACAGAACCATAAGCAGATATCACTTAAATTGTGGACATTAGACTTTTAAATAAAATTCTAACACAGAAGACATAACACTGAGGCATACAAAAGATGCCACTAGTGAATTTCACTATCTTAATTCGTTTTTATATAATGCAGTGCATGCAAAACATGTTATTTTATTTCTAGAAGATAGGGTTAATGGAACAATTTCAGGTACAGAAAGAAATACAATCACTGTCCAAAGTATCAAAGACTATGTTTGTTTAGAGACATAAATGACAATGAGCTTTTTGTGACTAGAAGAAGTCAAATGTTATTGGTTGAACAGAGTCAAATGATCTGAGTCACTGAATGCCTAACCATGACACCCATATGTGGGACAAAAAAATTGAAGGTACATGATTTCCCTTCACTGGAACTTGGTGTCCCTGTGCACAAATCGGATTGTCAACATTTGTTTGAAATCGCCCAAATGTTCAGCACAGATACCTGAGCTTAACTCAAAGCTTAACTCCAGAACATCACACTTCTTCCCCCTCCCTCAACATCCTCCCATAGAACATCTTGGTGCCATCTCTTTTATACATACATGTGATGCCACATATACACACACACACACACACACACACACACACACGCACACACACACACACACACACACGCACACCTCTGGCTGTTCACATGATGTAAAAGAAAATGTGGTTAATTAGACCAGGCAACATTCTGTCACTGGTTCTAAAGGTTAAATAGCCATTGCAGGAGCTTTTTACGGTGGACAGAGGTCAGCATGGGCACTTTTATAAGCAGCAAGCTGTGATGCACTATTTTGACACCTTTTATAAACTTTAAGAAGAGACTGTTTTCTTGATGGCTTATATATCTGTAATGACAGTATGAGCATCACTTCTATGCGATCTAAAAGATCTAAACAGAATTGATGGAGCTGTTTTCTATCTATTTCTTTTACTTTCAATATATCTTGCTTTCTTTTTCCTGCCCTGCTTTGTTTTGTGAATCCAATAGGACTTGAATGCCAACTGTGACCTAATTAGCTATGCACTTCATTTGAAACTCAAATATCTTTTTTTTTTTTTTTTTACATCACATTGAAGTGTACAATCATTGGCTGGGCATATGTGGTTCTAATCTCTGTCTTATCTTTTAAACACAATTATCATTTAAACTGATTCAGGGTGAATTGAACTTTTTTTTTTGGAGCAAAACATATATTTACTAAGAGCTATTTCCTTACACAAGTCAAATCAAGCATTCTTATATCAAACACTCAGATCCAGAATTATTGGCATCCTTTTAAAAGAGGACTAAAAACAGGTTTGAAAAATGCTTTTGTGGTTAATTTGTTGAATCTTTCACCAAAAAGATTACAAAAGTCTATATTCAATATTACAAAAGTCTAACCTTCCATTTGATTTAATTATTAGAAGAAAAAAACTTTATATCACAACTATCACAAATATCAACACCACTGCATCCTTTGTGTTACCTGTGAGTCTTCCTCTACAGAAAATATGATTAGAGAACTCTCAAAATTCAATACTGAACCCTCCAGAAATCCTCCAGAATTATCGGTCCTCTCAGGTGAGCTCTCTTCATCTTATCACACAGGTTGTTAATGAGGTGTATGGGGGTATTGGGATGGCCATGTCAAAAGCTTCATTCAGTTGTCTTTAAACCACTTTTGAAGATTTGGACATATAGTTTGGATCTTTTTTATGCTGGATGAGTCAAGATCTAGTTGTATCTTTTAACAAACGGATCCAGAGCTTAACAATTGGGTGTCTCTTTTTTTTTATGTCAATCCCACCTTAAGCATTTGTTGCCAAAAAGCTATGTTTTGATCTGATTTGAGCATAGAACACAGATCCAGGCAGGTTTCAGTAGCATCTAACAAACACCTGCCAAAACAAAAAATTGGTTACCTGTCAATTTCCCTCATTGGCTCATTGCATAGCATCATGTTGTGTTTCTGCCACTGGCTTCTTGTAGGTACCGATTTAAATGCTGATGATGGCCTGCAAAGTCAAAGACGAAGCAGTTCTTACCTACCTAAAGGCACTAAAAACCCATTGTGTATTATGTGGTCTTCGGGATACTAGCATGACTCAACTTGACCTATCAGTCTTCAGGATTTTTTGCTGTAGTGGCCTCAAGGTGCTAGAATGATGCTCTCCTGAACAAGACTGAATGCTTTGGACTTTACCAGGCACTTAAATGAGCGATAAATCTGCACACACATTTTTACCTTAACGCCTTTCTTTGCTGTATTAAGTACAATTCTAACTAGTCTCTAACAGGATATTAGCTTAATGGTATTCCTTAGTCATGAATGTTTTAAATTGCGATTATAAAGCGATTCATTGGTGACCTACAGAAAGTGTTCCACAATGAAAAATAAAAACATTTCAGTGCATTGCTCTTACATCACTTGGCCTAATTAGCAGCAAAGTGGATTTTGTTGAAGAATCAAATGATTTCATTAAAGTGTCAACCGTGTATGGTAATTTGATTGCAACCAAACTTCTCAGAATCGCTCATGGGCATAAATGGCATGCATTTCAGTGGTAGCACAGCTTCTATGTTCTGATAAAAGTCAAATGCACTTCAAGGAAAGTTTTACTTGTCAGTATAGAGCGTTTTCTGCATGTCGCTACTAAATAACTGTATTTAATTTTTGGTAAGATTTTCTGTAAACGATGCCAAGTTAATGTTTGCAATGCAAATATTTTAGCAATGTGCTGCACTGCCACCTACCGGTAAGCAAAAAAACATGCATTTGCCTTCATCAACATTTTAATACTTATTAAGAGTAAAAGTAATTATATAAACAAATATATAAATAAATTAACATATTTAAAAGTTTTTTTAAATGATTTATTATATATTTATTCTAAAATTTGATATCTATAAGAAATAACTATTGTTTCTTAGTTTTAATGCTTTTTATTTGTTTGATTCAAATGCTGAGAGAAAAAAAAAAATCTCTAGAAATTCTGACTAACCAATAGAAATCCTAACGGTTTCCACTGCAAATACCACTACAAATTATCTGTTAAACATTAAAACCATTACCAAATAGTTTCCATTTACATTGTTTGTGTGCATCATTAAATCCTTGTCAGTATACTGTAGCAAAAATAAAAAAATATATGTAATAATATATAAAAAATTGTATATATTAAAATCTGCTGATGCGTAATGGTGTCTTAAAGCTCCATACTGGAGTCCTGTAGATGCTAATGTCATGGCCAATTAATGTCAAAAGTAACAAATAAAACAAACAAACAAAAAAGCCTAGCAAATGAAACAAACTAAGTGCAGGTTTGGTGTTAAAGAAGAAGGACTGTTTTCAGCAGTAATAAAGCCAGGCAGTTCCATGGAAGCCCCCCAAAACACAGTCAATACACAATCCTTACATACCACCTTCTTCAACCTGTGTAACAGCCATCTTTTTTGTTGTCCAACTATTGCCTAGGTTCTTTCAAATTCATGTAAATAAACAGTAGCAAAACCTATCAATAACTATTTTTTTTAAATCATCATGTGCTTTATTCATGATCCAGGCTTGGGCCTGTTCATGACCCTCTTTAATGGGACCCACCTCAAGTCTTCTTCTTCTTCTTCTTCTTCTTCTTCTTTCAGATTCTCCCATTGAAATCGCCACAGTGGATAATTCGTCTTCATACATCCCCCCCCCCCCCCCCCCCCCCCCCCCCCCCTCCCCTTTCCCCCTCCCCCCCCCCCAAACCCCCCCCGGGTCAATCCCCTTTCCCCCCCCCCCCCCCCCCCCCCCCCACTCACCCTGTCCTCTACATCTGCCTCTTTCACACCCTGTACCTGCATGTCTGCCCTCACCACATTCATGAACCTCCTCCTTGGTCTTCCTCTTTTCCTCCTTCCTGGTGGCTCCATCCTCAGCATTCTCCTACCGATATACCCCATGTCCCTCCTCTGCACACATCCAAACCATCTTAATCTCGCCTCCTTCTTGTCTCCAAAACGTCCTACATGCGCTGACCCTGTAATAAACTAAGACTCCTGTCCATCTTCGTCACTCCCAAACGAAAACCTCAACATGTCCTGACCATATATTGTATTCTTTGGACACAAATCACCTCGAAGAAGTTAAGAGCAGGTGCAGGTGTATTGTTGTCACTGATGATAGCTGTGAATTTGTAATACATGATAATGCCAAAGGTGAAAATCTAAGCACTCTCTCAGACCAGAGAGTTCAAATTGCCAGGAATGGTTCTTAATAGTATTTATTAGACATGGGACCAGTTGAAGGTATTACATAGTAGGACCCACAGATACTGTTACAGTTTCCATTAGAACCAATACAATTTCCATTAAACCTATTACAGATTCCATGAGAGCTTTTTTTACTCAGTAGAACTTATTTTGGGACATGGGATATTAAATAATCGCTTGTGGGCTGCTCTGTGCTGTTTTTTTTTTTTTATCCTGAAACAATCGATGACTGTATGATCATGCCCTCTCCAATTACGCACTTCAGTTTCAGCACGTAGGTGTTGGCTTGGTGTGGTCTTTCACATCCTTTTCTCATCTCAGCCCACATCAAGAGGCTGCTGTCGCAACTTCTGACCCCTGCTTAGGAGAAGCCAGTGACGCTCCTGGACCCTTCCTGAGGAAACCAACCAAAAATCTCAGTCTTAAGATTTCTCACTTTTGGGTGCTTCCATCAGGGCGGCATCGATACCGCGCATGCGCACAGAGACAGTCTCAACGTTTGGAGGGGGGTAAAAGTTGCGTGCGTGTTTTTGTGCGTGCGCGCGTTTAAAATGAGCGAGTAACAGGGAGAAGCGGGTGTGAGGAGTTCAGTGGGCGATCCACCGACTGAATCATATAAGCAAGATGAATTCTGGGACTCGTGCGTCTCTAATTGCATGCAATAAGCACAAGCGGGCGATGTGATAGGCGCGAGCTGCTCTGAGCCACTGATGCCATGCTGAACTTCACAAGAGGAGCAGCTGAGAAATAAAGGAAAGAAGGCAAAAAGGTAAAGTGCGTCACTCTCTATGCTTTTTTTTCCCTCTTTTTCATTAATACTTTGATTCCCTTTATATTCCAACCTGAATAATTAACTCAAAGGTAACTTCAATCCTCTAATATAAGTGGATTATTCCACTTATAATAAATGTTACAATGCATGTTTTTTCCCACACTATAAAATCAATACAATACGATTTTATTTGAAATCTTTAATGCATGTAAATATGCACTACTAATATATACGAATAGTCATAGTAATGCATACTACTTTGTAATGTTTGCACCTAAGTATTCACAGTACCATCACAGTGCATCCAGGACTTTTTTTTTTTTTTTAATTTTTTGAGATCATCCTGCTTCTCATCTGGAGCTTGGAAATCATATTTAGATGCATATAGTAAATCTTTCACGTGTCTCAAAATATTTGGTGTGTGTATGTTTTGAGATGAGTGAAATTTCCTTAAATGCATCTAAATATGATTTCCAAACTCAACATAAAGAGCATGGATGGTCTTCCTGGTCTTTATGTTCTATTACCCCCTTCTCTGATTTGTTAGTAAGTGCATCCTGGTGGATCTGTCTTTCTTTGTGATAGAGTTGAAGGACTGTCCTTTTTAATTATTTGTGCATGGCTCTTCCACAGCTTTTGGGTCTTGTGTGAATGTGAGTGAGTAAGTGAGCACAGGTTTCGCTGTAGCCTGCTGCTCGGTTCTACAGTGAAGTAATGCCATCTTAGTGCCGAGCGTCTCTGTTCTGCCTTGCGGGGGTGGAAGTGTGAAGACTGCGAGGGCTTGTAGGAAACAACATACTTTCTCTCCCTCTTTCACTCTCGCTCGTTCATTTTCTTCTATCCTGATATTCTTTTCTTGGTAGCTCTTTCCTGTTTTCACACAAACACACACACACACACACACACACATACACACACACACACACACACACACACACACACACACAGGCACCTGGTGCAGCTTGTTCACATATGGAGCTGTGCTGTTCACTGTCCTCTGACTCATGGATGGAACACACACTCGCACCTGTTTGTCGTGTCATTGACGATCACTTGTTTGTTGACGTCATTGTCAAATTTGTTTGTATCTATTGCCTTGTGAAGGCATTAATGAAATCGATGGCGAAAAATCATTCATTTCGGTTTCATCGGATGTGATAAAAAATTTTTTTCCCCTTCACAAATCTTCTCCGCACTCCTGCATGCCAAGCAACAGACAAAACCTGGTTCTGGAAGAGTTTATGAACATGGGGCAGTTTGAAACATACTTTGTCTACTACAAAGGCATGTGATGAACAGTTTTTAATGCAAGCTGTAACAGTAAAAGTATTAACACTATCACATATACTTCTAATGCGTTGGTCTGTTGCCAAAATTTGTTTCCTGTGAGTGGGTGTTCAGCTTTGCACATGGCACCTGTGGCACCAAACTCTCACCTTCTCTCACAGCTACCTAATTGTATTTTATACTCATGTTATAGCTGTGGCAATCCAACATATTAACCCATACCTACCTGGACATTAACTTGTCAGCATATACACGCACCTGATGTAAATGTAATGACATTTTGAGTATTCTGGTTATCTGTCACAATAAACTCCTCCCATAATATTTCATATTTTTATTATACGAATCTATTAAACATGATTGAGCATAGTGTGATTTTAGAGCTGATTGGCTTGTATTGGCAAAAGCTGGCATCTTGCATAATGGAAATACAATCACATCGCTCAATAAAGATGATTTGCTTTATCAGTAATTACATTGGTCATTTCCCAAATAAATAAGAGATATGAACACTTATGAATATGGCCAAACCCCCAGCTGTTTTTACAGCTCACACTCTGGTTCCAACCATCTCTATGGTTGAGGCCGTAGCTTGACCGTCTCTACTGAACATAACTCAGATAGAAGGGTGTGTACTGCACAGACTGGCTGCAATGGCCTTCACCATCCAGACATCAACACTACCACAGCCTTTGCTCCAGTGGCCTCTCCAACCAAGACAGTGGTGTTAGTGGCATGTATAGTGCAAACTTGGGCTGCAACTTTTTTTTTTGCCCAGACGGTCTCTGCAGCAACAGAATGACCCTGGCTTCTACAGTCTCTCTTGCACCAATTGTGACTCTTTATACTCATACTCTGAATTTTGTGCTCTGTACTGTATGTAGTCTGACTCCAATAGTCTATTTTGTTCAGAATCTGACTTCAATAGCCTTTAATGAGTGTTTAAAGGCTCTGGCATGGAGAAGCTGGTGTTGTACCTACAATGATCGCAAATGTTGAGCTAATTTATGGGTTTTATAGCCACAAATGACTGTAAAAGACTGTAGAAAGGACATTACTCATAATCTTACATTCCATTCTAGTTCTCACTCTCCAGTGTTCTGTATTGTTTAAAGACTATAATCATACTCTTGATGTCACCCAAATGAGGATGGGTTCCCCTTTTGAGTCTGGTTCCTCTCAAGGTTTCTTCCTCATAACATCTAAGGGAGTTTTTCCTTGCCACAGTCACCATGGCTGCTCATCAGGGATAAATACACATTGTTCACCTTAACTGTTAAATTCTGTAAAGCTGCTTTGAGACAATGTGTGTTGTGAAAAGCGCTATAGAAATAAACTTGACTTGACTTTAATGTGCAGAATTTGACTCCAATGATTACTTGTGCACAGACTCCGTTTCTCTTACACAAATCCTGAATCTATGTGTTAGCCTTCACAGACTCTATTTCCCAGTGTGCTCGCCTGCACAGACTCTGATTCCCAGTATGCTTCCCAGTGTGCTCTTACTCCACCAGCCTTCCCTGCACAGACTCTTACTCAAACCGTCTCCTCTGCACTGACTCTGATTTCACCAGTCTCCTCTGCACTGACTCTGGCTCCACCAATCTCATATTCACTAACTCTGATTTCACCAGTCTCCTCTGCACTGACTTTAACTCTACCATTCTCTTCTTCACTGACTCTGATTTCACCAGTCTCCTCTGCACTGACTATGATATCACCAGTCTCTTCTACATTGATTCTGACTCCACCAGTCTCAGCTGCACTGACTCTGCTTTTACCAGTCTCTTCCGCATTGACCCTGATTTTACCAGTCTCCTCTGCACTGACTCTGACTCCACCAATCTCATATTCACTAACTCAGATTTCACCAGTCTTTTCTGCATTGACTCTGACTCCACCAGTCTCCTTTGCACTGACTTTAACTCTACCATTCTCTTCTGCACTGACTCTGAATCCACCAATCTCCTCTACACTTATTTTGATTCCAGTTCTCCTCTGCAAAAACCCTACTGTCAACAGTCTCTTTCACAGACTCTTACCCCTGTAATCTCTAGACCATAAGACCAAGGTTCTAATGGCCTTCAATTCCCAAACCTCTGGTTAAATTGTGGTAAATACTTAAAGATAAAAGTCATGTTTTCATTTGTGCAAACTTACTGCCAATTTGTGTAAAATGGAATTAGCTGAACAAGGCTGTCTATCATTTTATTAATATTCACTGAGTTTGACAGATCTGTTAGACTTTCATACTAATTTACAGGTTTTTCTTTCTTGAGGTTAATATCAGTTCTAATGACTGGCCTTTATATTTACATTATTATCATGTTTATTTTTAACTCTGGCATTCAGAAAAATGTGGGTAAATATATGGTCTACAGTTAACTAAGATAAAATAGCAAAAAAAATATATATATTGGAGGGTCATGGTTCTGCTAAAGGCAGATTTACTTATCGGGGGAGTAGGACAGAGTTTATAATTGTGTGCCAGGATGTGAAGTGAGTTTTGCCAAGTAGAATGAGTTAGCTGAGTTCTTGAAGGTCCCAACTTTTACAGTTTAGCTTGGCAGTCTGGAGAGAGAGAAAGAGATAAAGAGAGAGAGAGAAAGTCTAGCAGAGTTTTGATACTCTGAAACCTGTCAAACTGCCATAACTTTTTATGCATGGATATGATCATTTTGAATTCTTTCCTGTTCATGGACCCTACAGGATATTCCTCAACATTCGACTTTCTGAATAATTTATTGAAGAGTTAAGCAAAGATTAATTACCCACAAATCTCAGGGCACAGAACTGGTCCTTAGTTAGCTGTTCAGAATGTTTACATTTTATTTTCCAGCCTGCCAAATTGGGCATTTTTGTATTGCTTGTATTAGTAGTATTTGATTTCTGAGTAAGGGGATTTATTTAGTTTGCTCTCTTCCTGTTTTCTGGTGCTCTTTTTTCACTTTGGAGCTTTTATTTAATGTTCACACTGCCTGTTCTCACTCTCTCTCATTCTCTCTCTCTGTCTTGTTCTATCTTTCTGCTTTTCTCACTCCATCTCCCTCCCTCCAGGCCTTTCCTGTGTTTTGTCTTTTATGTAATTTTCAGTTTAACCTGAAAAAGTCAGACTCCCCCGACTCCGTCTTCTCTCTGACTCTCTCTTTGTCTCCTGATGCTTGTTAGCAGACAAGATGAACCAACTCTTGATTCTTTTCCATTTTTCCTTGTCACCATTTTTGTCTGATTGACTGATAACTTTCCTTTCTCCTAGATTCAGATTACTCTGTATGCAATTAGCTCTGTCTAATCATTTAGATTTCCCATTGAATTATATGTCTCTCTCTCTCCCTCTCTCTCTCTCTCTCTCTCTCTCTCTCTCTCTCTCTCTCTCTCTCTTGCTTGCTCTTTCTCTCTCTCTCTTGCTTCTCGGTTCTTGGTTTTAACTCCCGCTGCTGTATTGCATAACTGAGTGTGTAGGCTGTTAGCTTCTCAGGATTTTATATAAGGAGAGCCTACTCTGTAAATGAACAGCCCTGCTCAGTTCTTCTGTCCTCTAACTCTTTCTAACTCTCTCTTCCTCTTCTGTGATCTCTAATAATATACCGGTCAGTGTAGGTCATGTTAAAAGTGCAGGCCCTTCTCTTTTGGTGCTTGCGTGCTATCGACTATTTTAGTGCTGTGCGTTTGTGTTTTGTTAGCATGTGGCTGTTGATTTGTGTTTGGTATTTGGTAGACATGTTGGACTGTTGGGAATAATCCATAACTTATATAGATTTTTTTTAGATCACTAAAGTAAACCAATTGCACAATGAAAATGAAAGCTTGGGTGTTTGGGATAGGATCTGGTAGACATTTGCCAAGCTATATTCATATAGAGGGTTTCATTAGGGATCACTGAAATTGGGTATCTAAGTCTAAATAATCTAATTATCATATTCTTTATGCAAATGAGCAAATGATCGGACACTGAAATAATCAACCATTTAAAACAATACATATACCTTTGAAATATGGCGTTTCAAATATAATTGTAAATAGATAGTCTTCTACAGGAAAGCGAAATAAGGAAAGAAGGTTGTTTATCTGTACATGGAGCCCATGGTGTCAGAATTGCACAGTTTACCATGATTGTTGGGTTGTCAAAAGTCAAAATAAATAAGTTTCCAACCTCCATAACAATAAGCTGTCTGGGAGAGTTGCCTGAAAGAAGCTGTAACTAAGAGCCACTCACAAAACTGCAAGTCCTGAACTTCAGCAAACCGTTATTAAGACCTAAAGGTTTAGTTTTCATTTGTTATGGTCAGATGAAACCAAAATAAACTTTAGATATTCACACTGTATTTCACCTATTTGGCAAAATCTTAAATCAATAATCTTAATAGCTGGCTTAGGCTTAGTTTCCAGATTTGAAATGCTGTGCATGCTGTCTACAAAATGAAACTGAAGAATAGAAATACATATTCAGAAATATACAATACAGAAAGCATCTGGTATTTGGTTTCTTAAGCATATTTTACTTGTAAGGTTGCCAATTATTCAGAAGCTGGCATTTCTTTAATTTATCTGTTAAGTTATTTATCCTGGACTGGGTTGCAGTGTAGAGTCTGTCCTGGGACATTGGGACGTAAGACAGAAACTCCGCATGGATGGGATCTATTGCAGGGCACCATATAGACATTGTGCCAGTGTTAAAAAAAATGAATGGATGGAAGGATGGATGGATGGATGGTTGGAGTGATGGATGGATGGAGTGATAAATGGATGGATAAATGGATGGAAATAAAGATGGATGAATGGACATAGGGAAAGATGGATGGATGGATGGAAATGGATGGACATTTCTTTGTATGTTCTATTTTGTTTAAAATGTAGTTTAATTTATTATTATTTTGCTTTGATTTGTTGTGTATCCTCCTTGTATGTATAATGAAGAATTATAAAAGCTTTGTAACGATTGCTGGATTCTTCTTATAAAATGAAGTAAAATAATAAATGAATAAAAAATAAAAAAAGAAATGGATAGACACATGCATTAATGGATGGCTGGAAGGATTGACAGATGGGTGGATGGATGGATGGATGGATGGATGGATGGATGGAAGAAAGGATGGGCAGATAAATTGATGGATGTTTGGATGGATGAATGGATGGATGGATGGATGGACATGGCTAGATGGATGGATGCATAGATGGATGGATGGATGAATGGATAGATAGATAGATTGATGAATTGACAGATACATAGATTTATAGCCTTTTCTCACCAGAAGGATTGGAACTGTACCTTACATGCACTTTCTAATATTCAGAGGACAGTAAAAAAAAAATGGTCAGGATATGATTGCAATAATAATAACTCTATTAATAGAGTCTAATAAAAAAGCACTGCTTCCTCCAATGGTTGTTACCTCTGTGACTTTACTGCACTCCCTTCATTGCGGTGCATGCTGTTATCTTATGTAAGCTGGGCAGAGGGAGCGACAGCCGACCACGCTTCAAAAAACATGATCTACAAAAATAACCTGAAGTGGATTATAGGAGTTATGATGAGAAGAAAAACTCTGTTAAAACTAACCAGACCGAGGGAGAGCGAACGAGAGAGAGACAGAGAGGAAGAGGGAAAGAGAGAGAGAATAACCCTCTAAGCTGTGCCAAGTTTTTCCAGTTTTTTTTTTTTTTTTTTTTTTTTTTTTGATGAGGTGTGAAGGTATGTGTGATAGAGCGGGAGTGTGTGTGTGTGTGTGTGTGTGTGTGTTGGTAGTGTAGGTGTCTAAGGCTGAGTGGGAATGCCTGTCATCATGTGTAGGCACCTGTTGCCATGGGAACCATCTGCCGCCACACTCAAGCTCTCTCTGCGCTGCCCACACAGTGTCACACTGCTGAAACGGAGAGAAAAAGAGAGAGAGAAAGAAAGGAAGAAAGAAGGAAAGAAAGAGTGAGACAGGAAAGTGTTTGGTACTCATCTGTGATTGCGTGTGTGTATGTGTGTGTGTGTTAGAGTATGTGAGAGTATGTGATCATGATCCTGGAATGACATCATGACAAGATTCCCAGCTGGTTCCTCACTGGGGGGAAAAAACATAATGTGAGAGAACACATTCACACACGGTCCCTAAAGTCAAACTTTAACACATTTCAAAAATATCTTAAACTTCATTCTTAAATAAATGTTCCAGGGCCGTTCAGTCTAATTTATACCCAGTCCACAGTTTTAACACGTTCCCTGTACTGAGATTGGAAAAGAAAAATAGTTTAATCAAATGTCTGTAATTAAAGCCTAAGAGCAGTTTCTGAATTACAACCATGCAGCTATATTACATTTTTACACTGCAGTCATTACAATGTATGTTACTGCACTCAAGCAGTGGCTTGTATAGTTTTGTTCTCTCTTCCTTCGTCTTCTGCTTTCTCCAATTACAGGTGCTGCTTCCATTCATTGGTGGGTTGAAGGCTGATTTTATTGGCACCGTGCATCTGTTGGTGATAGATACCTTTTTTTTAGTGACCCCTTTATGAGAAAAAATGAAAAAGCCAGAAGATGAAACGTGGACAGCTTTCTTTTTAATTAGTCTGGCCACATGTGTTTATTCATTTACATTACATTTATGGCATTTGGTAGACACCTTTATCCAGAAAGACTTCCAGAATTACATTAGCTGCAAAAATGTGCTACATTTCTTTTTCATTTTTAATAAAGGATCCACCAGTGCTCTGCAATATTTTACCATTTGGGGGGTATTTCATTTTACAGTTAAATCCTAATTAATACTAATTCTAAATTAGTCCAGGGCTTGATTTGCTAGCCCCTTGGTCTTCATGACACTGATTGTTTTCACATGTTTTGAAGCAAGAACAGGTGCATTCATTTTGAGTACATGTCAAACATTAGTAGCACAGGTGAAATCCGTTCAGCTTACGATATGAGAGCATGTGACCTTATGGTTTCACAACAATAAGTGTGAATACTTATGTAATGCGAGGTGCACACTGTGCAATATTAATACTCATTAGTTTTACGTCATCAATCTGTTGGTTAACTCGCTAATGGTAGCTAGCAGCAAAAAAAAACCAAACAACAATCTGTAGCATTAATTTGGTTCAAGACATGCCTTGATAATTAAAAAAAATGTCTTACAAACACTCCTTTTCCCTCCATGAATCAAAAAGTTTCTCTTCTTGCTTTACTGCCCACCTGACTTATTTCAACATTTTTCCTGAGGTGGTTTGAAGTTGTCGCGCTAAATGCGTCATCAGGTTCGGCACTCCTATTGGTTTTTGGTTTAACGGTCGTCCTAGGAGAAGTCACACTGCAGGAAAGAGTCAGAAATCTTCTGACACTGCCAGAATTTCATCTGAGGGGAAAAATTCACGACCGTTAATCGGCTGTAGGTGACCATGACAAACCAGCGAACAAAGACTACAGATTTTAGCCTCGGCTTATAGGAATTTTTTAGGATTAAAAAAAATTGTCTCAGAGTACCAAATCGTGGCCAAAATCACACAGGGTGCACACTGAACAGCTTTTTATAAAAAAAAAATAAATTAGCAAATGTTTTTGTTTTCTCTCCACATTAATATTATGGGAAATTCTGTGCAGATTCATGACATAATCACCATTAGATCCAATTTGGATTCAATGTGGAAAAGTTTAAAGGGGTGAATACTTATGCCTCATTCTATAGATATATTAATTTACATGTTGCTGAAATGTTTGCGTTATCCAGTCATGATGTGACAATTGTTTTGTTGTATGAAGTTCAACAATTTCCCTTATTCTCCTGTTAGAATTTTAAAGTAAACAGCTTCATTCTGTGTGTCAGTGGAAATTCATCATCACAATGTTGAAAAATATACTACAAATTGTATAGAGAGAGATTAAAATAGAAAATGTTGGACTATTTCTATAATCTTACCCTTATTGTCTCAATAGATTTGAGTGTGTGTGTTCTGCCTGTGAATCAAAGGACAGTGATCTATGACTGTGAAAATGTTTCAACTCTTTTGCTCTCCACATTAGATGGATGACATTCTTCAGAGGAGTCTGAGTGTTTTGGACCGCCTCCTCCTCACACACTCCATCTGGCTCCAGCTGTCAATCAACCCTGACTCTGCCCTCTGCATCCTGCAGCGAGAGATCGTTGGGGTGAGCGAGCTAGTAGATCATTTCAAGCTTGATTACATCATTCTGTGTGGCTAATAATCATCCAGTCGACTCTCGCTAACCACTTCACAGGTATATGATCCTAAAAACTCTGCAAGATGCTGGGAGGAAAACATTTAGCAGGAATGGGTGTTTGTCAGCTAATAAGCAACATCTAGCAATGGCTGGCACACAGAGTGTTTACTTTCACAAGGTGTTTCCTGTGTGATAAAGAAGTAAATGTTGACAAGAGTCAAATCATTTCATTATATAATCTGTGGATGAACAGTGGAAGGTTTCAAACAAATAACTTTATATTTGAAAGCAGTGTTTTATAATCCTTGTTTTTTTTGTTGTTGTTGTTGATGTTAAATATATGCGTGTACATGCATGTGTTTGTGTTTACCCTGAATCACATCCCAAACTATGTAACAAAACACTAGAAAAGAAGAAATATTGTGGGAAAAGAAGGGTTTTCAGATAGGTAAAACTGCTCTCTGCATTATGGAGTTTTTCTCCTACAACTCAACCCAGTTAACCGAAGTCCAGCCTTGTTAGTTCTGGTTTGAATCAGCTAAGTTGGGAAAACCCAAATCCTTAGGTAGCTCAGTGGTTAAGGCTCTGGGTTACTGATCAGAAGGTCAGGGATTTAAGCCCCAGAATCACCAAGCTGCCAACCTTGGGCCCTTGAGCAAGGCCCTTAACCCTCTGTGCTCCAAGGGTGCTGTATCATGGCTGACCCTGCATTCTGATCCTAGCTTTCTGACCCCAGCCTCCTAACCCCAGTTTCCTAACATCACTTGAATATACAAAAGAAAAAATTTCACTCTGCTGTAATGTACATGTGACAAGTAAAAAGCCTCTTTGTCTCTTTTTTCAACATGAATCACAATTGCAATTGTATGAGTAAAAGAATAAATAATATACAAGAAACCCCAAAAATCCAGCCAAAAAATACATAAAGTAAATTGAAGTTCTGAAAATCAGTGTTCTGTGCTATTGTTACAGCAGTGAAAATCTAACCTACCATTTTCAAAGCTGTTATTTTGACGACTGAGTTTTTATAGTCTTTGGCCTTTTTGATTGCTCACTTGAATCGACTGTGTTCAATCCAAGTCTCAAGATACAAGAAGCCTATAAATAATGTAAGATTGAAACCTATAAACAGGTCTTTGGCTATTTTGTGCATGAATAATCATGTACTATTTGCTGAAGTAATACTTATATAACGATAACGAATGATGAGTGAAGGCATGTAACAATCACAAACTAAAAAGATCCAACCTTAAATACGATGTGAGTCTGTGTGAATATGACCACATTAAGTATGTTATAAAATGTGCGTCCACCATTTGGTTAGACTGAATTCTTTTCATAATTTACATCGATTCCTTCTTATCGAATGTAGAAATAAATAAATAATAAACACCAACAATTTATTCTCAACCCATTTTGCACCATTCTTCATCCATTTCTTATTTAAATCCTGCTGTAGTACTAGGACATGCTCTGGGTTGAAAGAGAGGGGAACTGCTCTTTGCCCTCACCGGTGAAATGAATACAGTAAATTAATTTATTTACAGTGGAACCTCGATACTTGCGACCTTGACACTCATGACCTCGATAGTTTGCGATTTTTCATTTGGATCTTGCGAAACGTTCCAACTCGCAAAAAATCTGATATTTCGCGAGAAAGTTTGTAGTAACATTTCAAAAAAGAGTTTGTACTCATAAATTACATAAAAACGTTTAAAATTATTATTATTATTATTATTATTGTATTATTTATTTAAAGTAGTAAATAAAATATTTATGACAAGTAATGCATAATTTTTGTTGACTTTACAGTACAGTACATGAACAGTTCCCCTTGAAAAAGGAAAGTCAAAACCTCTGGATTTTTTTGTTACTCGCGAGGGGTCATAGAACGTAACCCCCGCAAGTATCGAGGTTGCACTGTATATATTTTAGAACTGAAACAATTCCCTTAAGTAACTTGAGTAATTTGAATACAAAAAGGCATTGTCTTATTTTCTCTTGTGTATATATAGAATTGCTCTTTAATAAAGAAAAAGTGCTTTTTCGTTATAATGCAACGACTACAGAAACTATCAATATTATACAGAATCGCAGTATAACTGAGCTCTGCATCACAGACAGGCATCACTTTCATGCAGCAAGTATGAATTGCATTTCTAAAGCAAGAAACCCAATGAACACATTTCTACAATTCCCTTTTCACTGAAGCCATCTCTAGCTGAAGCATTAATAATATACATTTTCTGTATATTACAGTTTTCCTGAGGATTGGAAAGGCAAATTGTGTGTTTTTATGCAAATTCAACAGGAAAGAAAACTCAAAATTATGAATGGTTCTTAAAAGCTTTACTTGAAAATCCGTCTTGTAAATGTACTTGTAAGTGAATCTGTCACCAATTTCTTCACTGTCAGCCATTGTGGAATAAAAATCTATTAGCTCTTAAATCCACATGGACATGTTTGAGATTCTGCAGTTTGCAGCAAAAGCGGTTTGAGAGCTGATTATGATGTGCTTTCTGACCATCCAATCAAAGGACGTGAAAATGCCGACGTGTGTTCAGATGCGTTTTAGGGTTCCTTGAAATAAGCAAGTAAACTGATTAGCGCAACAACTCCTAGCAACATTGGTTTAAATATATAGGGCACCGGCAGTGTTCACTGCCTGAGGGCAGGTCCCTATCACACTGGCGTGATACTGAAATCTTATTGGATAGAAACTGAAAACTGAAAATTACACTCAAGAGAAACACTATGAAATGAAGAGAATAGATTATTGGGAATAATTGAATACACATTCATGGAAAAATAAATTTAAACTTAAGTCAGTTATTCTGATAGAGTTTCGGCCAGCAGAAAAGGTCTTGCTGGTCCTGACAGTCCACCACTGCTGTATTTATTTTGTCTTACTTACTTTGACTTTCTACAGCACACTCTTTCCAGTGTTCTAACACACATATTTTGGTGCATTCCCTCTCAAAATCTCATTCAATGATATACACAGGTGCTTATGGCAAATGAAATACCTTTTTAAATGCATAATTCATATTCATTATTATACAGTGTGTTTGATTTATCTGTGTGTCTAAAATACGTCTAATAACTGACTTCTACGATTATGTAAGGTGTTTATTATTCTCACATAATTTCCTTAGTAGTTATCTTTTTCACGTTTTGTTTGGAGCACTTTTTATGCACATGACAACAAACTAAAAATTTTACTCAAGTTACAGTTAAAGCATAATTTCATGTTCTTTTTAAGTAATAATTCAGGCATTAGTGCATGATCATCCATGCACTATTACTGAAAAAGTGTTACCAATAAAGTTTTGAGGATATAATAAAGTGTTGAGGATGTCAATAGTATTTATTTTAGAGTTAAAGAAGTCTCTCTCTCTCTCTCTCTCTCTCTCTCTCTCTCTCTCTCTCTCTCTCTCTCTCTTTTTATATATATATATATATATATATATATATATATATATATATATATATATATGTGTGTGTGTGTGTGTGTGTTTGTGTGTGTGTAAGTCTCCTAAATGTCATATATCTCAACTTTGGGTCTTTCTGCAGACTTTTCTGGTGTGCAAGTGTGTGGTCACTCAGAGGAAAGTGCTGTGTGTGAGGGTTCAGGAGAGCAATGTGTGTGTTGCACAATACCCAGTTCGAGAGGAAGACTCCAGTGAGTGTAACACTCAAAACACACACACGTGTACATGTTGTCTGGAACAGGCCACACATAGCACACATGTTCATGACTACATGATGTTTTGATGTATAACAAATTTTAAGGTATGGTTTCTGAAGTGTGGAAGTGCGCTCGCTTTATTTATTACTCGAATCTGACCATGACGGAAAACATCTGAAGCATGACCAGTGCACTATATTTAACAAGAGTCTGAAACCAATGTTGAGGCTCATGCCCTGTCACAAATAAATACACAAGCACTTCAGAACAGACTCTGAATTCAAATAGATTTTATTTGTATAGCACTTTTAACAATGATCATTGTCCCAAAGATTATGATTTTTGATTTTGGCATAAATAATTAGTCTCTATTACTACTAATGTTCATTCAATAATAATAAGCCAGTGGCAAGGAAAAACTTCCTGAGATATAAGGAAGAAACATTGAGAGGACCCAGACTTAAAAGGGCGAACCCATACTCATCTGGGTGGCACTTTATCATTCTAGCCATTTTTGGCACACTAGGCAAAAAATCCCCCAGCTGGTTGTGCCCTGGCGATTGCCTAGTTTGCCTATGCATAGAAACAGTGCTGCACTGCATTACCATTAATTACAGTTCTATCATTGTTTTCAATTGTCCACTGGACACTTGAATACAAACTGTTCATGGCGATTGCAGCTCTAAGCCATCGTTCAAATCAATTCATTTTTATTTGTATAGCACTTTTAACAATGGACATTGTCCGAAAGCAGCTTTACAAAGATACATAGGTTATGAAGTTTAGTGCCTATAAGTTTGTTCCGTATAAGTTTATCCCTAATCAGTGATCCAGTAGTGACTGTGGCAGTTAAAAACTACCATGAAATGATTTTGAGGAAGTAACCTTGAGAGGAACCATTCTCTAAAGGGAACCCATTGTCATCTGGGTGGCACGCGTCTATTCATCATTTTCATTTTTAGTTTGTGACAAACTATCCTGTGTGTAATTATCCTATCAATTAATCACAAATGATATGTACACAGATGAGTTTGTGTTAGGCTGATTCATCCCGGATCATTTTGTGCACTTTAAACATAGACTTTAGCTATATTAGTCACTCAGTGCCTACAGTTCTGGAGATAAAATGATGAGTAATTTGTGACCACTGATGGTGGTCATAGCAGATTTTCTCATCTGTTTTATGTGTTATGATGCACAGAGTCTAAAGGCCTCAGTATGTCATAGGAATTAAATGTTCTACGTTTGTGAAACGAGCAGTGATTGATTTTGCGATGTGTAATCCAGAATGCTTATTTATTGCTTATTTATTTATTTATTAACTATTGTTTATAAAGACAATTAAGGGATAAGGACTCTATAGTGTATTGTGCTAATGTGTGCCTGATTATATTGATTTATGGCACTGATTTGTTTATTTTTTTGGGAAACTCTGTCTTGACTGTTTCCCTGCAGCATTCTCTCTGGAGAGCTCAGCCCTAAGTTTTCCTGATTTGTGCAGATTAGTGGCCTTTTACTGCATTAGCAGGTAACACACACACACACACACACACACACACACACACACACAC
>JAAIIK010019974.1:162266-180824 GCA_014706435.1 Silurus glanis | reverse complement strand
TATATATATATATATATATATATATATATATATATATATATATATATTCTATTTTTGCTTCTCTCAGAGTTCTGGAGTTCTCAGGCCACCCCTGGCCCCCCTAACGGCCCTCCTGCCCTGTCTGTGAGCTGGTCCTCCCGGCCACGATCGCCATGTTTCATCAACCCCCTCTTCCTACAGCCTTCCCAGCCAAGTCGAGAGGCTTCACACAAACGCCACAGGTTGAAACGCAGCCTGCGAGTCCGCGTGTCCACTGAATCCTCGTTCTGCCTGACCCCTGGAGACTCAGAGTGGAACCAGGGTGAGACAGATACACTGGGGAGCAATGAGAGGACGGCACGGAGGGCAGGGGGCCTAAGCATGCTTAGAAGAACCGCTGCTCTGGCACCTACCTCAGAAGAAGAGGATGAGCAGATGCTGGGAGTGGTGCCCCCAGTGAGTGTATATGTGTGAACGCATGCATGCGAGTGCTTTTGAAACAGCGGGGGTGGCAATGGGTCTGTAAACATGATCTTTGCTTGTTTCACCTCCTCCTACAGGAAATGATTATATATTTCAACATTATAAAACAGAGTAAATTTTCAGGGCACAGATGTTTTTTTTTTTAAACTCAGAAAACAGTGGGCAGTTAAACACCAACTGCATGTATATATTCTGCAGTCATAAACATTTGTCTATCCTATTTATTTGTCTAGTAATATAACAAAGACTAATGACCTCTCAAGGACTAGCTTAAACTTGGAATAGGAATGCTTTCATCCATTTTTCAATAAAATACTCATACATATGAAATGATCCAAGATAGTGGCATCTTCTTAGTAACCAAATTTGCTTTTGAAACCTCACAGAGATATAGATGGTGTCATTTGGTTATGTACATGGTCCTGATAATGAATATCCAGAACATCAACACAGAGATCAGGAAATCAGATCCAAAAACAGATCCGTCTTTTCAGACCAATAGTGTCCTTCAATTTCAGGATACAAATGGTACATAGCGATACTACAAAATGTAAAAAATATTTTACATTTGAATGAAAACCTGCACCCACACAAGCCTTTTGTAGAAAAGGTTGGACACCCCTGCTGTATAGTTTTGTTAAATTATTACCAAATTAAAATATACGACCCCATACTGATCACCATTATTTTAGACATGGCTAGGCCATGTCTCGACTTATGATATTTTAAAATTACGAGGTGGTATCAAAGTTCCAAAACTAGCGCACCACAGATCCGTCGTTTTTGCCAAATCTCCTCCCTCAGATGCCTTAAAACCTGCCAGTAGAACTCGCTATTGATGGTCTGGGCCTTAGGGACAAATTCTTGATTTGTATTCAAAATTCATCGTCACAGGACAATGTCTTTTGACACACTGATTATGAAGGCCGGTGTTTCCTGTGACTGTGCGTGCACCCTTGTGTTGCAATCTGATGGCGTTTTACAAAGCTAGTTTCGAAACTTTTTGATACCTCTTCGTACGATGAGGTCATCAAAACCCGTCTCCATCATGAGTTGCTGTCTACCTGAATCCATTCACTTTTATTTACTCAGTCAAAAGATCATAAACAGAGTTACTGTACTGTTCTGTATGTGTGCTATTTCAGACATCAGTCCCACAGCCGGAAAAATCAGAGCTTAATGACATACCACAAGATGAAGGGCTCTGTTTGGCACTGGAACGCCGTCATGCTCCTTCCCTCGCCGAACTGGACAGCAACAGCTCCTTCAGCAGCTTGGAGGAAGAGGAGTCGCAGCCAGACTCAGCCCTGCAGTGGCCTCCTCTTACACGGGGCACCCGTTTTCCTGTCGCCAACCCTGCCTCCACCCTCCGCCGCATGAGTGCTGCATTCGTGTGTGTATTTGCTCCTGAGCGGCGTGTAGCTCGGCTGGTTGATGAGCTGTCCCGAGAAAGGCGCTCTGCTTTTGGATCCCTGGTCCAGGATTTCTTACTAAAGCAAAAGGAAGAATTTAAGGTGCCAAGTTGGAGCTCGGCTGTGGAGCTGCTTCAGGGATTAAGAAAGTTCCTTTCCCAGGCCAAGAGTCTGCTTCTGGAGGCTGGAGAACTGGAACCTCCCATAGAGACCCTAGTGCCTGAGAATGAGAAAGGTCTGGTAATGGTGCTTATACACCTCCTTATTTATTTTTATTCGAAATTGTTATATAGTGATGCTTCATTTTCTCTAAGCATGACTATAATACTACTGGTTACAAGACCAAATCACCGTGTTTTATGAATATATTAATGGTTAAATCTTTCTGTAGTAGCAAACAACACCAACTAAGCATAACATTATGACATTATAACATAATGACCTGTGAAGTGAATAACACTGATAATCTCTTCATCCTGGTGCCTTATAGTGGGTGGATATATTGTGCAGCAATTGAACATTTTGTTCTTAAAGTTGCTATGCTAAAAGCAGGAAAAACGGGCAGGATTTTAGAGAGTTTGACGAGGGCCAAGTTGTGATGTCTAGACGACTGGGTTAGAGCGTCTCCAAAACTGCAGCTCTTGTGGTGCTGTTCCCGGTCTGCAGTGGTCAGTATTTATCAAAAGTGCTCCAAGGAAGGAAGGAAGGAACAGTGGTGAACCAGCGACTGGGTCGTGGGCGGCCGAGGCTCATTGACGCACTTGGGGAGTGAAGGCTGACCGTGTGGTTTGATCCAACAGACAAGCTCCTGTAGCTCAAATTGCTGAAAATGTTAATGCTAGTTCTGACACAGTGCATTGCTGTTTGTTGCGTATGGGGCTGCGTAAGCCAAAGAACAGTCAGGGTGCCCATGCCGGCATAATGTTATGCCTGATTGGTGTAAATCAAGGTCTTATTTGGTGAATAAACAGGTTAAAAACATGTTTAAGCATTGATAGAAAGCTTTCTCTAAAGTGATGTTTCATTCAGGTTTTTGAAAATAATCTCGTTTCAGCTGTTTATTTAAGTTCAGTATAAAGGGATTTATGATATGCATTTTTGTTTTTCTTAATTACAGTTAATTAAGAATAAAAACTTTTTTTGTGGATGTTTCATAGTATTTCATTGTAACTCTGTATGTAAAAAGGATAGGGTGATGGAAAATAGTCAATTTGGGGAGATGAGAGTAAATCTGCTTCTCGTCAGACCCTGTCACCACCAAGTCATTGAAGTACTTCTCCTGAAAGCATAAAAGCAAAAAAAAAAAAATTGTACATATAATCTTAAAAGAAAAATATCTAATATTTTGAAATTGAATTTTTTTTCATGAGTTATTGTAGCAAAATACGAAATCATTTTCCGACATGAAGCAAGAGAACAAAGTATAAACACTGATAGCGATGTTTTTGTGTGTGTGTGTGTCTGTACATTCATGATTGTTTGTAAAAGAGAAAGAAAGAAAGAAAGAAAGAAAGAAAGAAAGAAAGAAAGGAAGAAAATGCACATGCTAGGCAGAGAATATCAGAAATATGGCCTCGGAAGGCGAGGTGCTTGGTGCTGCATTAGCAGGACTGTGTTGGTGGGTGTATTTGCATTTTATGCTTCCAATTTATCATAACCACATATCATGATCCCACGCACATTCTTCGGGAGAGCAAAATGTGTGCGTGTGAGGTGAGAATTAGAGGAGACATAAGGAGCTGCAGAATATAGTTTGCTCTGTACTCAGATGCTAATGATGTTAAGGTGCCTCTCTTATTGGTTGTATTCTCCGGCTATGACAGTATGACTGATAGAATGCCTTTCGGGGAAGCATTAGTGAGTCTGGAATTTTAACACTTCCAGCTTGAGCAAGAAAGTAGAGTGCTACTGTAGAGCAATAACAACAGTTGCTTAACAGATGGAGAATTAATTAGTGCAGAATTGCATCATACTGTAAGCTCTGTTTACATTGTTAACCCTCTTAAAATTCATTTAAACCTTAATAGTGTGATTTAAACAAGTAGCAAGGGGCTTCAGCCAATGATACGGCAGTAAGAAGTATTTTAAAATAAAACTGTTCATTTGTGTAGAATGTACATTTTGACTGAATCAAACCAAACACTAATAGAATTGACTAACACTCTGTTTTATTTAATCCCTGTACACCCCCTCCAATCAATGCAGAGCTGGCTTTGGAGAAGGCTTTGTTTGGTTGTGTGCTGAAACCACTAAAAGTTCAGCTGAGCCAAATGCTGCTCACACTACACACGCAGGATGGCACTCTCCAGAGATTCACAAACAGCCTGCAGGCCTATCAGGAGGGGACGCTACAGCTCCTGGGTGTAAGGGTGGCAGTCCTGAATTCTCCAGGTCTGGAAAGAGCAAAGAAAAAGCTCAATCTGATGCAGAGAAGCCACTCACCAATAGACAAAGTGCTGCTTTTGCTACAGGTGTGCAAGAGTGTTTACAAGGCCATGGGAGCACAATCTGGTGAGTGAATTCAGGGGGAGATGAGGTTTATGAAATTTTAATATAATACCTACAAATGCTTTCAATGACCATGTCTAACAATCCTAGTTTTGAATATGACTATTTGTCATTTTTTCTACATTTTGCACATTCAGAATTTAGTAAAAGGAGGTAAAAGCATTGCATTGTTCTGAATGCTTATTTATTTAAAAAAAATTATAAAAAAAAAATAATAAAATATATATATAATATATATATATAATAACAGGAAAACCATTGAGTGGTTACCTTTGTATTGATATCAGCCTATATTTTATCTCCTGTTTGCAGAACAGGAATTCAGCTCGGAGGATTTCCTACCTGCTCTGTCCTATGTGGTGGTTCAATGTAATATTCCACAACTGCTGCTGGAGACGGAGTACATGATGGAGCTGCTGGAGTCTTCTTGGCTGTCAGGAGAAGGTGAGTGCCTACAGCAAGTCTAACGGTAAGATCGCAAAGCAAGTGATTAGAAATTATATAAAAAAAAAGGTCAGTGTATGATAATCTGTACATTCAAGCCCACAAGCTCATATATGATGTCAACAAGATTTTTGTTAGATTTTTTAAATATTCCTATTACAGTTATTTTTATGTTTTGATATCCTAGACATAGTTTGATTTTAAAATGGGCTTACTTGCACATTTGTTCATGTAGCTTGTATGGGGTTGAGAGAAGTGTCTACTTTTCACAGAACGTGAAGATCCATGTATACTATTCATCAGACAGTGACAAACTACATCATCCATCAGTATTAATGGCCCTCAATGACAAATATTTTTCCATTTAAACTGGCTATATTTTTCTAATTTACATACACTGTATGGACAAAAGTTTGTGTACACCTAGTCATAATATTTGTGCTTTTTGCACATCCCATTCCAATTTAGTCCCCATTTTCATATATAATAACCTCAATTTTTCTGGGAAGAGTGTTCTTGTGCAGATTTGTGTTCATTCAGCCACAAGGGTTTTAGTAAAGTCAGTTACTGATATAGGTGATGCGAGGAGGTCTGGGTGCAGTCAGCGTTCTAGTACCCCTAGAGTTGTTCATTTAGGGTTGAGGTCAGAGCTCTAGAGCAGGCCATTTAAAATCTTTCAATCCAACCCATGTAAAGCATATCTTCATGGAGCTGGCTTTGTGCACAGGGACATTGTCATGATGAAATAGCTTTGGGTCTCCTAGTTGAAGTGAAGAGAAAAATGAATGGTACCACATCCAGAGACGTCCTATACAATTGTGTGCCTCAAACCTTTTGAGGAAGAACCACATATGACTATAAAGGTCCCAGTACTTATAGATTATGTCCACTAATGAATACTAAATGATTATTAAGTGTTGTATTAAATTCATTGTGCTTATGAAAATGTATGAGTGCTGTTTGTTTTTGATTCATTGCTCTTTATTTTTTCTAATTTTAGAACTATATGATAGATCAAATATCTGTTGTATTCAATAGTCATTTACTGACTTTTGAAATGAAGTATATAATAGAACCTTAAATCATTGAAGTCTATTTGTACCAGAGTCATGTAATGACATAAAAGGTGATGACAAATGTAAAGTAAAATTTATTCAAGATCAAATTTAAGAAATATGAATTGCGTCCGAACTGTGCAAAAGTTTGCTTTTATAGGTGTAGAACACCTGCCAGCCAAAGACTAAAACAATGGGACTTGTACAGAGTTTCTATGTAAATCATATGAATATCTTTTTTTAGGAGGGTACTACTTGACGAGCATCTATGCCAGCCTGTGCCTAATCCAGAGCCAGCCTGGTACCCCATGTTCTGGCGGTTTAACCAGTGAGGCTCGAGAGTATTTGAGAGAATGGAGCAAAAGAAGATCCCAAGAAGCCAAACTCCATAAAGAGAGCCAGCAGAATCAGGTTTTAAAATACACAGACACTATATATTTATTTATTTATTTATTTATTTTACAAATGACGCACATTGAAACAAATATTAATGGCACCCATTTTTAATACCTGAGCTCTTCCGCAGGTTCGACCGTGCATCACAGACGACACGCGATTTACATCATTCCTATTTCTAGAATCATTCTTATTCACCGCATCGTTTTTATTCTCGCCATCATTTTAATGCAGCGCTCCCTGCTCTTCCAGCATCTATCAGTCTGTTCTGTACAACACCACAGTCTGATTAACCCTGAGCACTTTGTGTTTCCATTCAGCTCGATATCTGTTTCTGTCCACATTTCTGTGCTGTTCAGACTTATAGTTGCTGCTGTGCTTCTCCATCCCTCATCTCGCACCGCCCCCGCATCTCTGCTTCTTTCAGCAACACACCGAAACCCTTCCTGACAGTAACCCAAACAGTCCACACCAGCATGAATTATGATTAACTATAAAAAAATCTACAGGAAGGTGAAACACTCCAACATTGCAGTAAATAATATAAGAGGCTCAGGAGTAAACATAACTTTAGGTTCACGCAGACACACCCTCCCACACGCACATGTACAGTATCCTTATGACAATGTAATTAATGCAGTTAATTAAATCTATTGCCTACACCTAAATCTGTCCGTAACCTATAAAAACCAAAGGTTTTTTATACCCGCTGTTTTTTCCCCATTTTTTTATTTGGTCGCTTGAAGATTTCCTCTCACTAGAAGATTTTCCTCTCCTCCATCATATGACAGCTACCAGCCGGGGAAGATGAAAGCTAACACATGCTCTCTTCCAGATACATGAAGTCTGTGCCAAAGTTAATGCCAAGCATGTCAAATCTTTCCGAACTTCTGCTCATGCTGTGTCGCAGGGCAATATAATACTCAAAGGAAACCGCTATCTGCCCTCTTCTGCATACCTGAGCTCACAGATGTTCATAAAATTAATTTACAGGACAGAGACATCTCGTGCCATCTCATATGCTCACGTTGCTTCCGGGCAAGGATGGCTGCGTTGTCTTTGGGATACAAAGTCGTGCTCCCAAGATGATATAAGCTGCAAAAAAAATTCAGTTGTTCTTTTGGGGACCTGCACTTTCAGATATTTCTGTCTCTAAAGCGACATAAAAGCATAGGAACACTCATATTTACACTTTGGGATAGGGATGGTGAGATTCACTGATTAGCATCAGTGCATTAGCATAAAAGTTAACTGCTTAGTTTTTAACATATTTCATCTGTAAAAAACAATTGATTTATGTATAATTATTAATAGAAACACTATACTTTTCTTATTTAGGAAGTGACCAATAATTTGAGATCAATTTTAAATGTATATTGATTTCTCTTCGCTAAACTGTTTCTTAAACATGTTCTCTCAGCTCCACTGCTGCTAAAGGAATATGACATGTATCAAAGTTCCCAACACTACAGAGGAGGCGTGTTCTGAGAGTCATATAGAATATAGATTAACATGGCAGAGGTAGAGCTGCATCTTCCTGCAGACAGAACAGGAAAACAACATCTGGTTTATTTAAACCTTTCCTCTTTTCTTTGCACTACCATGGTTTGTTTGTGAAAGGGCTATGCATTAGAAGTCAGAAGGCACTTTAGTCAATTATGATTTGCCATCTGTCTGAACCAAAGAATTAAAAGCAAACTATCTGTACCATTTTTAATTGTATGGCATTTTTATTTTTATTTTTTCAGTTGCATCGTATTGCATTTAATTGCATTGTGTTGAATAAAATTGAAATCGGATCACACTGCATTGTAATATTAGTAAACTGCATCGCATATCTATCTTTAATGTATCGTATCATCGGCTATGCATCGAGATGCGAATCGCATCGGTCTCAGTGATGGAGATGCACATCCTTACAGTGGGAACTTCACTGAACAATGTTACACGGCTGGTAATACACTTGAGATATAAATCATTTAGAGCAATTAGAGCCCACAGTTATGTAACCAGTTTTGACAAGAACTTACATAAAATGTGGAAAAATGTTCTGAAAAGTTCTTACTTTGGTTTCTTTTTTTACACCACAAAATCCTTTTGTTTAAAGAATGGCATGGAGACTTTTTACATCCACAGTACATCATGGATAATATTAGTAAGAATAATTCTCTGAGAGATGTAATATGGAAGTCATGCATAATCACAAACCAAATCGCAAACAACAAAAAACACATGGTAAATGCCATAACCCTGGGTCTTAGTCACCGTCCTCTGTTTGTGTGTGTGTGTGTGTGTGTGTGTGTGTGTGTGTGTGTGTGTGTGTGCGCAGAGGTTTGTGCGTATTATTTTCCAGAACACAGAGTGTTGTGCAGCACATACTCTCCACTGGAAAGCAGGCGAGAGTGTGGAAGTGTTAACCCGAACCTGCGCCGAGGTGTTTGCCATAAACGAGCCACAGCATTATTGTCTGTTCTGGAGGAATGGAGGGGAGATGCATCCTGTTCCTCTACACACACAGCCTCATGAGCTGGGTGTCCCCACCCTATCCTACCTCCGCAAAGATCACGACTTCAGCAAGATGCGCAGGCTGACCAGAGGTGGCGCTGTCGATCTTGAGGAGTCTGCATGTGAGGAATAAGGACTCCATTGTACTTTGTTGGGGCCTGTTGTTCACAGTGGTATGAGGGACTGTGTGTGTGTGTGTGTGTGTGTGTGTGTGTGTGTGTGTGTGTTGATCTGAACAAAAAGCTCACGACTATAACATGAACGCTAGATTAATAGTGAACGATACTTGGTAAATGCTTAAAGCAATAGGTGCCAGTAAGGTGTCCAAGAACTAGCCTACTTTTTAAATAACCTGCTACACAGAAGAGAAGCACTGTATGTGATGTGTGGTTCTAATCAGTCTTTGGAATGGTTGCCAAGATTCACTACGAATTTCAATACCAAAGTGTTGAACATGATTCCTTTATACAGCATCTTTTTTTAACAGGTGGGTGAATAAACAGTATATATGAATATACATGTATATTATGTACATTTACATGTACGCATCTAAGATGCCCCAAGTGTCTGGAAAATATGAGGCTCTTTCAACTGTATCGTAGTGCTTTAAAATATATGTATGTATGGAAAAAAGAAGCATTTTTCCGGTCTTGTATATAGATATAGTTCTAGTGTTGTCTTTGGTATCTTTTTAAGCTGGAAACTTATACTGTAATTTATTTTTGAGAAAATGATTATGAATGATATGAAAGGTCATCCTTGGGTAAATTTGCTAAACTGCACCGACTTATTAATTGTATTTGAATCGTGTCAATAATCTCTTAAAGATGATACTGCAGATTTTTTTGTCATGGTGAATTTTCCAGTCTGTAAGATGTGGCTGGACTGTGCATCTGTACCGTGTTGCATTCGCTGAATGTGCTTTAATGGTAACACCCCATGGTGCTTTAAGTGATCGCATAAACATGCTAAATGAATTGACTGGTTTCTCGCAGTGTCACCTGACCATCTTATCCTGTTTTACTGGATCTCATGCAGAAAAACCTTTGTAACACTTTATTGTTGTGGTGTTTTGTATGAACGTATTCTACGTGAATGTTCATTTAAGTCGAGTCAGGAAAAAATGTCAACAATCCGTGAAAATGGACTTGATATTCGGAATGATGTGTTTTGAAATACATGATCTCTGCATGCAGCCAGTTGTAATGCGGTGCCGCTGATGTCGTATGCGCATGTTTGAATTGCTGAAGTGCAAATCTTAGCTTTTATTTTCTCTTGTTGCACTGGTGTGACTGTGCTGTATTTTTGCCTTCACTAACAAAACAACATTAAATCTTCGTGGATGTTAAGAGTTAAAGACCTGTTTTAATTTCTTTCTTTGTTTTGCAGACAACCTGAGTGGCATGTGGAGATTTAGAGGAGCTTAGTACAGCCGTATTGTGAAGAGAAATGGACTCTGGATGTAGAAAGTACTATCAGTCTAATATTGTGTGCTGCCTTGGTAATATTGAATAGTGAAAACTACAGCAGGGGCTTTAGAACTTTCCTTTCCAAAGCCCCACAGTTTTGAAACAGCTTTCCAATTAGTGTTCGGGACTCAGACACAATCTGTGTTTAAGTCTAGGTTGCAAAAATATTTGTTTAGTCAAGCCTTTGGTCAGTAGGTTTTTCATAGGTAAAGAAACCAATTTGGAGGGATCATGCATATACTGTAGTGTTTTGGTGAACTGGGATGTTTGGATGCTATCATGGGTCGTCTTATATCCCAGAGATCCCTCATGTCGGTGTTACCTTCTCGCTCTTTCTTTTAGTTATGCTGCCATAGCTAGTCTTGCTGGAGTCCTTACTTGCAGTCTGATCACACTTTCTGGACCTACCTGCTTCATCCTGATGCCCTACCTTTGGATGGAGGTCTTTTTAAATGGAAACCAGTCACTGCTGCTGAAGATGGTGAACAGTCTGAAAATCCATTAAGGTACTGTGAAGAGTTCAACTCTAAAACTATGAAGAAGGATTATGGCTTAGGACTACAGCTGCCATGAACAGTTTGTGCCTTCAAGCGTCCGTCAGTGAACCGTTGATAACCTCAACCAATGATGGAACTATAATAAATGGACATTCGGATAAGGAACGGTTCCCTTTTGAGTCTGGTTCCTCTCAAGGTTTCTTCCTCATAACATCTTGGGTAGTTTTTCCTTACCATTGTCATTACTGGCTTTCCTCATTATGATAAATTTAAAAAGGATAAACTTGTATGGACTGATTTCTACATTTAAAAGTTATATTCTTCACCTATTTAACCCTATAAAGCCACTTGTTAAAAATGCTGTACAAATAAAAAAAACATTGGAATGAAAAGGAATCAGTGTAATGCAGCAGTGCAGAACAGCAGCTGCACTAAACATGCTGCAGTTTGGTGTTGTGTTTCTTTGAAAAACTAAAGCTGGACACATTTAAGCAAGTGTGTAATTTAATGTTATATCTACTCAGGTCTGTGACCCTTAATCCAGAGCATGATTCACATTAATGAAATAGTACCTTAGTAGTAAAACTGGGAGTGCTGCCCCTCAGGCCGTTTCATTGTTGCCTCTCCGCACTGCACTTTAATAGATGTGTAAAGAATGTGAGTGCCCAGAAATGCTTGTCTGGTAGATGTTTTCTGCTATGATGTATACTCCTTGGAAAAAGGTAAACAGCAATGCCCAAAGCCACCCAGTACGGCTTGGTGGGGTATGTGAGAAAAAATTCTGAAAGTTTAAAGACAATGGGAAAAAACAGACTTGATGTCAGCACATCAATGTCTTTTGAAACGAAGACTGTCTAGTGCTGCAACATTTTCAGGAACACCCGAGGGGGTTGCATCATAAAGGAGCTGCTTGTAATTTTTAAAGCCTTCTGCTGACAAGTCTTTCCCTTCCCACCATCCAGCCCCACCCACTCTGTTGAAAATACCTTTTAAGGAATGACGAGCAGAACCGAGTAGCTCTGTCAAGGCTGAGTGCAAAGCTAATTTATCGGGGTAGGAAATGGATTCAAGGTATCTATGAAATTGTATGCATGAATACAATGAATACTGCAAGCTATAACTTGAAAACAGTAAGCCATAAAGGAGTAAAAACAGACCGTGATTATAAGAACCATACGTCTACATCGGTCAGTTCAAACTAAAATACATTGGATTTATTAAAAATTTATTTCATTCAAAATTACAAATAAAACACTAAAAACGTACACTCCAATGCAATATTATTAGGCTAATATTACACATAATTCTACAATAATAGTGAAGTGTGGACAGATCCTGGTTGCTTGGCGAAAGTTTGAAAGTTTGAAAGTTCAGGGCCATTTCATAGTCAGGAAAAAACAGCATGTTTCACTCGATTCATATATCCTCAGCTTTCTGTTAAGAATGTCAGTGAATGGGTGTACTTGTGTCCGAGTATAGTGCTTGTGCAGAAATGCATTTATGTTCTCATGTAAGCGCTGGTTCATTTGGATGCTCCGCCGAGCTTGTCGAGAACTTTCAGGCCCTTTTCCTCGTACTCGGCTCTCGACAGCCAGAACGACTCTTTATCTTTCATGATATTGGCCAGCACGGCTCCACCCATAAACACCATGTGCTTACGGCGAGGGGGGTCCTCGATGCGGATCTTAAACTTCTGCAGGAAGACAAGGAGAGAAAGTGATGAGTGAGAAAGACAGCGAGTGTTGTGGGGTTTGATTATGTACCCTGAAGGTGGGTGGAATATTGTTGCATAAGCAACTTTTATTTTTTTTTGCTTTAATAATGATGTGTGCTATAAATAGCTTCCTAGGAAATGCCATATTTTGTATATCAGTTGCTGTTAGATTGTGATTCCTTCATGGCCTTGATATGAAGTTAAATGCACTTGATTTGTCAATAATTATAAATAATATTACAGTTGTACAATAAATTTGACTACCTAGATGTAATAGTAAAGACCTCTCTAACTATGGAAAGGACGATTTATGAGTGATCAAATTAAATAAGTCCTGTATATCCTGAAACTTTCATTATTAAAGAAAGTGTTAGCATACTGAGAGCTTTTCCGTGTCTCCTTTCAGCACTCGTTCTAGGTACAGCTGCTTGAGTTCTCTTTCCAGGCGAGAGGGCAGCCCAGGATACATGGTAGACCCTCCAGACAGCACGATATGCTTGTACAAATCAGCTCTGCCGAGGAACAGAATTAAACATGTAAGAGTCAAATAGGAAAAAGATTTCCAAAACTGCAGGAAAAACCCAATTGGAATAACTGCACATCTTGTAATTGCATACTACTTTTTGAGCTGTTTGTAATAATTTTTTATTTTTTTATATATATATATATATATATATATATATATATATATATATATATATAAATACATTTTACATGTGGAGCTAGTCTGCCAAAATGCCATAAATGTTTAAATGTTTAGGATTAGCAGAAAAAAGAATGTCATTCTGTGTACAAAATGAATATAACAGTAAAGTAAATCAGTCATAATATTATAATTGACCAGTTTGATTTGGTATCTTTACTGCCGTCATCGTTACATTTGTTACATTTAAAACAGTTCATCAATTCCAACAGATTATACATTTTCTTTTAGATTTATCCACTTTTGGTAGGTGAAATGTGTTTTTCTTTGACCAAAGACACTCATAATTGCTTGTAGTAAAATTATGTATTCTTAGAGCAGTTGAAATCCGTATATCTGACCTGAGATCGATGTCAGCAGCCTGGATAGTATTGAAGAGAAGCTCGGCAACTCCGACTCCCTCTATGTTGATAAGATGTGGCTGGAAAAGTGCCTCTGGGGCGCCAAATCTTTCTCCACCAACCTTTATATTACGCCCATCTGGCAGCTAATCCAAAGTGATTAATGTTAAACTTTTAAACGTTTACTTGTACGGTATTATGCACCAGATACAGTTTATCATTTCTGCATTTATATCACTTTATATTTCAGTTCGTAATATTTGTGTGTCGCTGTGCTTTTACCGTGTATGACTCCACCATAAAGGTTGTCTCATTGGACAGTTTCTGTTCTTGTTCTATGTTGTAACCAACAAAGCACAATTTCTCCTTCAGCATGCGAACTGTCTCAAAGTCTGCTGTTTGGTTGAAGGCGTAGCCCCTCAGCAGCAACAACTGGCAGAGTGTTAGGAAAAAGATCAACACAAAGCAAACGTGTCAGCAAAAATACTATAGTTTGTAATTGTTTCATGTTCCAAACTGATCATGCTTAGCTTCCAAGAGCCCATGCTGTCATGCTCTGATGTAGCTGGCATTAAGTTTTTTTTTATTTTAAGAAAGCAGAGAGTTAGTGAGATTAACACACCTTGATGAGGTAGCGTGTGATGTCACGTCCTGCGATGTCGAGTCTGCGTGTCAAGTGGGGAAGGGAGAAACCCTCGTACACAGGACAAATATGAGTAACACCATCACCTGAGTCCACAACCACACCTGTCAGGAGACCTGAAACATAACTAGGGTTAGCACTTCAATCTCATACATGCACAGTGTTGAGCATTTTTTTTTATCTTTACCTAGCTTGATTCGCTTCTATATACATATGTATGATCAGATCTGAAGAAATTCCTTCCATCACCATCTTGACCTTTGTCTCACCTTGTGCGTAGAGTGTCAGCACAGCCTGGATGCCGATGTAAATGCCGTGGAACTTGTAAGTCTCAAACATGACCTCTGCAATTTTCTGCCGGTTCTTCAGAGGATTCAGAGGTGGTTCAGTCAACAGCACTTTACAGTTAGATGGATTAATGTTTAGACGATCTGGTCCAAAAGTGTGATCCCACAAGTGGAGCATGTCGTCCCAGTTCCGTACCATCCCGTTCTCCATGGGATAGGAGACCTCCAACATTGAGCGGCATTCGCTGGCTTCCTCCCCCACCATCAGGTCCTACAGGTTGGGTTATGATGTACATATGTAGACTGTGTCACATATTTAAAATCACCTAACCTTCTTTTTTTACAAAAGAAAATTACAGACTTGAAAATATATGTTCGTTATAAACCACTCTATCAACCATGGTAAGCAGAGAAGTGTGTCATAATACACAACAATCAGCAAAAATGGTGAAACATTTAGGTAAATTGCTACAAAAGCAAAAAAAAAAAAAAAGAAAAATCTCTTTCTGCTCATGTCAACCAAGAACAGGGGTTTGAGGCTACAGTGAGAACAGGCTCACCAAATCTGGACAGCTTAAAAGGATCAGCTAATGTTTTTTTACATTTTCAAGTTTCCTTGAGCCTGTGCATAGACTGATGCTGGATGATGAGAGTGGAAACTGATGAGCTCATCCACCTCAAGGTTGTGAGTTCTGAGACGGTTCTCTGTACACCAAGGTTGAAAAGAGTTGTTACTATGTACATTATTATAATCACAGTATTGTAGTCATAATTTTTAATATTGCACCAGAACTGTAAACATCACATTATCGAAGAATAAAATTATGTTTAAAATGCACATACAAATATAATGGTCAGGTGTCCACAATATTTAGTCCATTTAGAGTATGTAGTATTTTGTACTTTTAAACAGAATGCACCTGCACAATCAACTTCTCCAAAAGGATTTTATCATGTTTAGTAACATGACGGTTTACTGAAAATCTTTGACTGGAATATTTCACTGAACTGCTATTAACAATACAGTATAATATTTTTTACAATAAATGTACATGGGTTCAGTGTATCATTTCTCTGGGTTGAAAGGTTAAACAAATGTCATGTTTTCTTCTCTAATAAAGCTGATGTTTTTTGATTTATTAAATGATTTAAAAGAGGAAATGACTCCTAAGATATGACTGTATAATAAAGCATTGCTCTTCTGTGAGACTTACCTTGATCACAATATTCCCCACTTTAGTGTCTGAGCGTATGACTGGACGCCCTACAAGTGCTGGGAAGATGTGCTCTGGGAAATTGGACCCAGCAAAACCACACTTGACAAACTACAAAACAATGAGGGGAAATATTACATTTGCAACTGTGTGGAAAACAATTATATACATATTTTATGCAGTGGTTGTAACGGAACTGAAATCTTTTTTAAGCAGAAGTACTTTTTGCTCAGTTTGAAAAGGAATCCAAGTAATCATATAGAAAGTACAACTTTACAAGGGCATACTAGATGTTTCCTCCTACCAGATGACAAATATATGCAACCTAGAGTCACATAGCATGGGAAAGAATGCCTTATATCTAACTATGAACAAAAAAACAAGTATCCTCAGCACTATGCATTTCAGGGTCATGCAGAGGTCAGGTTCCCCATCACTGTATGGGAAGTGGTATCTCAGTGGTTAAGATGTGGTCCTTCTGATCAGAAAGTCATGGGTTCAATTCTTCACACAACCAAGGTGCCACTGCTGGACCCCTGATCAAGGCCTTTAAACCTCAACTGCTCAGTTGTATAAATGGATAATGGGATAAACTATCTCTGGATGAATGCAGCTGCCAATTATATCAAACCGTCTTTCTGAGAGGAATCTCTAATAAATCCTCAACAGAACCAGCATTCTTTTCTTTTCATTATGACTTTTTCAGTGCTGCCTTCTTTCCTTCACTCTAGAGTTTGACACAATTCAGAAGTGTTCTGACTTGTCTTGGAGGGGGAAAACACATTCCTCTGTGCACAGATTAGAGATTTACCTAAAAATGGCACATACGTAACAAAATAGCCCCCGAAAAAACCCCAATGTAGAGCGGTTATATAAAATAACTTTTAAATGACTTTCGACTTGTAGTAATAGTTAAATGAGTTGTAACATATCCAGAAATTCAGAAACGGTAGTAGACAGGAAAGAAGTATCTAGAACCTAAAATGTCAGAGTTTCTAGAGAACTATCAAGGGTACAACTCTGATTAAAGAATCTATAGAGGTGTTTGTGAATTACTATTTATTATCTACACTTTTGTATCTTCTTTACCGATGTTTAACGATGGATGGATGGATGGATGGATGGATGGATGGATAGATAGATAGATAGATAGATAGATAGATAGATAGACAGACAGACAGACGTCGATCCCAAAGGGAAATTGTGAATAAGAACTGTAACTATCTATCTTTCCATTTTCTATCTATACATGTTGCTTCCACTTATAAAGATAAAGAAGATACATAAATAAAGATTAAAAATAGTAACTTATAAACCCACCTGCAAGTAGAATACTTTCTTAATTCCACCTCACACACAATCACCTTTGGGATTAATAAAAACACTCTATGGGTGTGTTCATGAGTTACTTTTTTGGATCTTTATTTCTGTATCTTTTTGCAACATGGACAGACAGACAGACAGACAGACAGATAGATAGATAGATAGATAGATAGATAGATAGATAGATAGACTCTATGGGTGTGTTCATGAGTTACTTTTTTGGATCTTTATTTCTGTATCTTTTTGCAACATGGACAGACAGACAGACAGATAGATGATAGATTAATTTTATTAAATGACTTTATTAATCCCACCTCACACACAATCACCTTTTGGATTATTAAAGTATTCCATTTTTGGGTGTGTTCATGAGTTAATATATTGGATCTTTACTGCTGCATCTTCTTTATCTTTATATTTGTACAACGGAAGCAACATGTCCTTGTGTGGTATCTTTAATTCTGATTTTTCAGAATGGATATTCCTTGATTTAAATCACAGCAAATGTGCACTGGCTATAAAATTGTACAATGGTCTGTATTTATTTATTCACTTTTTTGCAGTGTGGTTGTTTTGGTATTTGTTCTACACTAAACTAGTAAAGTTCCTGATATTTTACCCCTATGTTGTAAAAATGTTACAAGGACATAGCATTAATGAGACTTCCGCATGTGGTAGCAGTTCCTGATTTTTTGCCCAATCAGTGTGCTATTTTTTTCTGCACCACCTTTTAAGGCCATGCGGGTTTTGAAACCACAGGTTCCTCAATGAACAAGTCCAAACAGATCAGCAATTCTGTATGCAACAACGCCCTGTGCATACTGCAACAAAAAAAAAGCATTCAGTGCAAAACACTGCAAATGTATAAATCCCAAATACAATAATAAAAAACAAATCGTGCAGCTTAAAGTGGAAATATTACTGAGTTAATAAGTATTATTATGCAAAACCTACATTGGAAACATGTAAATTTATATATAATTAGATACATGTATATTTTTAATTATTTAAATTTCATTGTCACAAAGGAAGACATGATTTCATACATAAGATTAAATAGTTTTAAATTAATTCTTTCCCAACTGCAGGTAGTAGTAGATATATACAAACTTACCCCAGTGCCATTATCACAAACCACCACTTTCCTCCCCGCGCTGTCCATCCTCCCCCAGCTCAGGGCTGATCACCACTTCAGCAGTACAAATTGGCTTTTTCCCTACAGCTGTAACAACATAAATATGTAGAAATAACACAATCCGAGAGTAACTTCTTGTTGAAAGCTTGTACTCCTCTTCAGTCACTGGACTCTGGGGAGATGTGAGAGAGTGAGTGAGTGAAGTATGGGGCAGGATACAGCAGGACAGCAGTCACTCCCACTGACATGCCTCCCAACCTGCAGCCAGGAAAAGGTGAGGATTTCAGTCCTTTTTTCTAATCAAAAAGGTTTTCTTTTCACATCTAATTTTGGTATTAGATCCCATGGTGTGAATATCAGATTGTATATCAAACTTAGATCAAACTTTTTTACATGCTTGCTGATACTGATCAGCCTTGCACACATATATATATATATATATATATATAT
>JAAIIK010019974.1:145535-162166 GCA_014706435.1 Silurus glanis | reverse complement strand
ATTATTAAGTATTTAATGCAATCACACTCAAAAATATGTAGGTTTTATTTTCAAATACTCATTCTCTACAAAAAAAAACCCTAAAAACCTTTAAGCATTCTCCAGCTAACAAAATGCCTAGCCTCTTTTTTTTTTTTTTTTTTTTATTTTTTTAAAAACTTTTTTTTTTACCTGGGGGAAAGGGAAAAGGTTTGTTTAGGATCAATTTTGGACGCAATGCTTCAAATTTGCTATAAAAAAGGCCTAGCCTTTTTTTTTTTTTTTTTTTGTAGATTCTTCAGACACTTTTTCATTCAGCTGGGAGAAAGCGAAACGGTATGATTGAGATCAATTTTGGACGCAATGCTTCAAATTTCATGTATTCAAAGTATGCTCTTTTTTTCTTTTCTTTTTTTTTTAACATCGCTGCTGATTATTAAATTTTATTCCTTACAAATTACAGCTTTGAGCATCCAGATGAGTCATGGCTAATTTCACTGTTGTTTTTTTGGTTGAAGAAAAAAAGAATTGAACTGAAATGGCCTATAATTTGTAATCACGTCACCTACACAACAAACTGCATATTACTCCATCAAAGGTTATGTCAAAATAGATTGCCATGGGTGCTAGAATTAGTGAGAGGGTGTCAATTCTTTACACTGAGTAGTCACACAAACACTGGACTCCAGGGATTAGGTGGGTGGGGGAATCTAAACTGTCAGTAGAATCATGTTGACTGGCTTCTGTGTAGATTAAAATAGATAACATGTTTATTACCTAGGTTTAGTAAGGTGTAGTGTGAAGCAGCTATTATTGCAATTAATATTGCATTGGAATGAAAAATTTCAAGGAAAACATGATAGAGACGATGGAGACTAAAGACAATAAAATGATCAACATTTGGCCATGCAGCTTGTAAATAGTTAGGTCTATTTAGGATTTTTTTTAGCAAGTAATTCAGTGTTCTTGTTCCAGGCTACATTGTATAGGGATTTAAACACATCGGGGTGTACGGTTATGGGGCAATAAAAACATTGTGTTATGACGCAGCCTGATATGAGCAACATTACTCCAGGCCACAGGGAAACCATCAGTTTACATTCATAGTACCAGAACATTTGTTTCACATTTCATAATAAAGACATAAATAAATAAATAATATAAATAAAAACTCAGTATCCCAAATTATACCATGCCGGTAAGCATTCATTTTCTTTCCTTTTGCACACCTTGCAGGACATGTGGACTTGAATGGTCTAAGGTTTAAAAATAATTGTAACAGTTTAAGATATGAGCGACACCACAACACCACAGTTTTCAGATGTACTCGTTTACATTTTCATCTATTCATTTATTTATTTTTATTTTTATTCATGATACAGGGTAAAAATAACAGTTTAATGTAGCACTGACTGAATCACCTTTATAAACCACTTTCTGATATTTTCCTGGTAATTTTCCAGCTGTGCAATTTCAGATAACTGTGTGCCTGTGGTTACAAATATGGAAAAAAAAAGTTTTTATTTGGCAACAACCAATCAAATTTTAAGTGTCCATTTAAGTGCAGGTCCATATATTCACCCAAACTGCTTAAAGTCTCAGATCCAGATCTGGTCCACATGCTTCAGATTTTCACTGTAGATTTGCTCCAACTGTCTCTTGTGAGTGACTGAGTCTTAGCGGTGTCACATCTTTGTGTCTCTGCAAGCTTCTGTGGATTAGTAGAGATCTATGTGTGTTTCGCTGGTTTTGTTTAGAACCAAGTTTCAGGACTCAAACTCGCTGTCGCTGCTGACCGATATGTCAGGTGTAGAGGCTCTGGTGTCCTGAGGTCCTGAACCCAAGCTGCAGTCGCTGTTCTCATTGTGATCTCTGGATGAACATTCTGGAGAGCTGCCAGAGGGAAGAAGAGCAGGGTCTTGTTGTAGTCTTAAAAAAAGAGAGATAAACAGTGAATTATTAAATGTTGTGAATATATTTTGCCCTTTGAATTAATTTTAATCATAGGTTTTAATCAGGTTGTGTACCTGTTTTTGGCCGATGCTGCTCTGTCTCGCTGACGTCTGTTCTTGAACCAGTTTCCAACCTGTGTAGGTGTGAGACCTGTAGCCTGGGCCAGGTGACGTTTACGAGATGGGTTTGGATAGGGGTCTTGTAAGTACCATTCTCTAAGCAAGCTTCGTGTCCTTTCCTGAGCAGCATAAAAATTCAGATTGAAAAGCTTTACTACTAATTGGGTCTTTTGTAACAGATTCAGATTAACAGAGGTCTTTATGATGGATGATCAAATTCTATGAACGTTTGTTAATCTTTTTTTTTTTTAAATAACTCATTTCCATTTTGGCATGTGTAAATGTAAACACCTTACCTTTCTTCTCACTGACTTATTGTTTAAAAGTACATGATGTGTTTGTGCATGATAGCACTTTTTAATTCCTTGTTTAGCTGTGATTCAAGTTTGCTGATATGAGATACTTTCGAAGGTGACCAAACAGCAGTAACAATGCTGACCTCAAGGTGGAGACAAATACTATCTGAGTAGGTTCTAGAACCCTACCATAGACAAATCCCCTGTGATTGCAATTATTTAACAAGGATCAGAAAAATGTTTCTATTGTTTCCTGTTAGTGGTACAAAGTCTAGGATTAATCCTGAAATGTGTTCAGTATCCTGATTTCTACACAGATTTATGAAACCTTTATAGACCAAGAATCTTGTTTATTTCAGTAATCATGTTGTGGGTCATTATTAACATACATATTCTTTCATTGTTTTCTGTTTACTGCATAACATTATGAATCTTATCTACTAGACATTTAATCTTGATCCATGTTAGCCACGTTTTAGAGGACACACTCGGACTCTTGGTGTCTATAATGCAGCAACCGAGTTAATCTGACCGTGCATTCGTCTTACATGGATTATCATTGTCTACAGCCAGAGGAGAGAAACGACTCTCAATTTAAAGGCAGAAAATCATCAGGGCCAGGGGAGCTTAAATGCCACAGGAGGTCCTTGACACAAGAGGCTTAAAGAGGATTTCCATTGATTTTTTTTTTTTTTTTTTTTTTTTTTTTTTTTTTTACATTTCTGCATAATTTGATCATTGAGTAGTAAACAAAGTCATTCAGATTGTTTTGACTAAGAATGTACCATTTTATAAACATTTACTGAGTCAGAATTAGATAGATAGATAGATAGATAGATAGATAGATAGATAGATAGATAGATAGATAGATAGATAGATAGATAGATAGATAGATAGCAACTTTATGGAGATAAATAGGTTATAAAATATTAATTTACATGTTAGTGCATTTAGATTTAGTGTCTATAAGTTTGTCCATTTTATGTTTATAACTTATAAGGCAAATAATAACTCTCTTAGATGGTAAGAGGAAGAAACCTTGAGAGGATCCATCCTCATCGGTGTGGCACAGACTGTTTGTTTATTATAGTTCCATCATGGTGAGATGTGCTCTTCAGTGATGGGTCCTTAAATACAGCACTGTTCATGTAAATTGTGGTCCTAAGCCATTGTTGTAGACTGTTAATATTAATTAAAGTCCAAATCCATCATCATAGTTCTTCCTAATTACAAAGGATGTCTGTTTCATAAAATGTCTCACAGCTTTCCCACTTTAAATGAATATTTTCAGTACATGTCCATGTCGGCTGATGAAGGACGTGCAGAAACAGACAGAGCTGGAGAATTAGATCAGGTTACAACATTAGAAATTAGAAATCGGAGCAGATGGATTCTAATGGAACAGATGGAACTAAACGTCTGTTTTGCACCACTTACGCATGCAACTTTCAATGTCTTAATTTAAAAAAGCCAGTCTGTTTTCAGATGAGAATGTTACTCTGTCATACATAATCAATGAAAATGAAAATCATCCTCGAACCTGTCGACCTGAAAACCTTCGTTCCTATTGGAAGACGCAAACACAGACGTCGTGCTCGTCGATTGGGTGAACTGGATTACTTGTATAAACTAATCAACTAAATACGAAATGCAAAGTTAAATATCACTGCAGTGGTGGAGTGTATTTCCATTGCAAAAAAAATGTATCTTGAAATGGCTTTAAAAAGGTACATTCTCCATATACAGATGATTTCACATTTTGTGTGTATGTTAAAGAAACAGTTATTGGCCTAAATTTCTGTAGACTACAGTTTCTGCCAATTCATATGCCTACATTGTATAAAAACATAATGGTTCTTGGTTGACAAAATGATTTTGATTTGGTGTTATTATTGTTAAACTCAGTTGATTTCAGATCACGAATCCAAAGGACACATGCCAAACCCAAATCTCAGGTACTTTACTAGGAATAATTGAAGCAACTCCAATGCACAGTGTCCGCTGGTGCCTTTAGTATTTACCTTGAAGCAGTGCGTCTTCTGCTCGCCGTCCCAGATAGTGCGTGGGAGCGGGAACTTCTTGCGGATGCGGTACTTCTCCACGGGTCCCAGCGGCCTGCCGCGCATGCGCTCGGCCTCCCGGTAGTGCGCGTGCAGCCACAGGTCCTGCAGCTTGGCGTGGGAGTCGCGCGTGAACCTGTGGCTTTGCAGGATGCGGTAAAGCGCCTCGAAGTCGCCGCCATGGAAGGCGACCAGAGCTCGCGCGCGCATCACCGACTCGTGGCGATGGAGCGCCTCGCCCGCAGAGCCCGGAGTCGCCGCCGGGAGGGACCACAGAAAGCGGCCCAGTCTCTCCATGTCCCCGGTTTCTTCAAGGTTCTCACACACGCGAGCCACCTGATCCGCGGTGAACATGGGCAAAGGAAACATGTTCTTTTTTCCCCCCCTTCTTATTACTGATTTAGTCTTCAGATCCAAGCGCCAAAATGGTTAGATTTTGCGCAGACTTTTGCGCATCTTTTTACCAAAACCTGATTGGGAAGAGGGAAAAAAAGCTCCAGCTCAGGACGTTTGTTTTACTAGAATGCGCTGGTGTGAGTCTGCGTGTCAGGATGTGGTGAAGGAGAAAGACCAGAAGTCGTGCGCATTTATAGTCAGGGCGCTTATTAGCATCTGTGTAGTTGTTTTGAGAGGGGATTATACGCCTCGGTCATTAGGCACTTAGCAGGGGGGAGTGAACACTGAGGTGACCGACTGATCAAATTGCTCGTTAAACCCTGGAATACATTACATTTTCGGATTGCTAGCCACATGGTAATTGAATTGTTTTAGTGGTGTGGGTCGTGGTGCAGTTCAGACCCACATGTTGCATTCAGATACAGTGTGTGGGAATGCTTTCAGTTCTGAGAAATATTGGTTCTGTCTTTCCAATAAGAAGTGAATAGTTGATCTCTGTGGCCCTCCAGAAAATCAGGTTCTTGTTTTGTTGAGTGTGATGGGATGTTGGTGGCTGTTAGATAGAGAATGGGGGGCAATTTGTATTCGAATCAGAGTGTGAATTGTTTGTTAGCTTAATGCCTCGAGGGAAGACTCGAACCTGTTAGACAAAGTCGCTGACAGAAGATCATTGAAAAGACCCCAGGCCTGATCTTTCTCCACATGTAAAGTGCTCACACTTTATTTTAGATGTCATGAAAAGTACGTGGAAAGAAATCCACATACTCCACATTGGCTACAGTAGAGATCACACAAGCTATTTATTTAATTGTGAAAGAAATGTTGTGGGATTTTTTTTTTTTAAGATTTGTCACAATCCTGAGAAGATCTGGTTATATATTCTGTATAATCCCTTGCATCCTTCTTCTACACTTCTATTGGCCATCTTTAATTGGACTTTACTTTTCACAGGCGTTGTTTAAATCACAGAGCGGCTGCTTTGAGACGCATGTCGTTTAAAGTGGTCCAGATTCCTCCTAAACCTGCCTATTTAGTACTGTCCAAATTAATCTGCACACTTTAAGTTACACCATATCCTCAGTCACCCCGATACAGGATACCGTCTGTGCCCTCGCTGTGGTGACAACATGGCTTTATCCCAAAGTACACACTAACACGCTGTAGAGATTGCCAAGGCTCCAGATTTTACATCGTCTACAGTGTCTGAATGTATAAAGTGGGGTTATTTTTTAGCATGCTGTTCAGTCTGTTTGTTTTTGGCTTGGGATGCAGTGGGATCTCCTCATCACCCTGATTTTAGTAAGATGTAGTGACAATGCTTAGTGAATACTGCCTAATACCTGCCTACATTCCCATACAAACAAGCATGTATTTTAGATGATGATTAACAGCTACAGTATTAATTAGTGTGTTTTATATTTTTCAGGTTAGGAAATATTCAGGTTTATATATATATATGAAAACACAGGCAATAATTTAGGTGAAAAAATAAAACAGATGACATTCTTGAAGAATAAATGAACATTATGTGCTAAACAAAAATAGATAACTGGGCTCATTTAAAGCATATATATATATAAGAGATAAGATGAACCTTTATTCGTCCCACAGTGGGGAAATTTCAAAACTTATATATATATATATACATTTGTAATATTTATTTTGTTAATTTATTTTTTATTAATTAATTCATTCATTCATGCATTCATTCAGCTTGAGTGACTGCTTCAGTCAGAGTCATGGTGGATCTGAAGTCACTTGGTCCACTGGATGCCATTCAAATCCAGGGCACCATACACACACACACACACACACACACACACACACACACACACACACACACTCAAGCATAGTGGCAAATTAAATTAACTACCAGATTACCTACAGTCATATTTTAGGAGTTAAGAACGAGGACACCCAGTAACCTGAGCACAGGTGGGCTGGAGATGCTGGAGCTGTCTGTAAAGTACTAGTTCTCGAGGTTTGTTTGGTTGTTGGTTTATTTATTTATTTATTTCATATAGATAAGGTAAATGATAGTTAAATGATATTAGTGAAAAACACTAGTTCGTAATGGTTTGTGTTATTGACTGCATAAGCAGTAAATCAATTGCTATCCCAGAACATATGGAAATAAAGGTCATAGTCAGGTAAAGGGTTACTGTGATTGACATTAAGGGGTTTTATTCTTGAGATTTTTTACTATCCACAGCATGTGATCATAAACCTTTTTTAACAAAGGACAGAAGGGAACATCCCTTAGTTTAAGTATGTATATGTATCCTTTTCCTATGTATCAGTTGACAAAATAATGTTTGAATGCTTATCTCTGGACAATTCTGGATAAATGAATACAGTTACATTATATAGTTAGTTATTATATATATTAGGTTTGTGTCTCAATGTATATCTGTTTCTTACATTTCTGCAACTTAATTTTGTAAATAAATATGCAAATAGCAATACGCATTTATATAAGAAATGAAAAATGTCTCTCTCACACTTATTTACACGCGCACACAAACACACACACACACACACACACACACACACACACACACACACACACATATTCTAGGAGCGTCAGTGTAAATCTGCTTAACTGCTCATAAGCTTCTAGAATGATATCATTATAAGATGTGTGTGTGTGTGTGTGTGATGTGCAACATGTGGAAAAGTCGACCTTGTATTGATTTTTGGATATATACTTGTGCTTAATAAGTCTAGGTTTAAAAGATTGGAATTAAATCACTTTCAAGTTTTTTTCTGTACTGATCGCCCACGGATAAACAAACTAACGAATGTAGAAACTAAGAAGAAAGACAGAAAGGTAGACTGCAGTAAATTTCAACTGCTTTTCTTAAAATCAGTAGTTATAAGTGCAGTAAAATTGTATAATAATAATAATAATAATAATAATAATAATAATTGTATTTAAATAGGAATGTATCTATATTAGGGTTGGTAAGATTCACCGATTTGTATCAGTGCATCGGCATAAAAGTTAACGATGTGATACATCGACATAAAAAAGTGTACATCGGATAAAAGTTGCCATTTGTTTTTAATTGTTTTTAACATTTTGCACAAGAAAAAACAATTTATTTATATATAACTAGTAGTAGATGCGCTATACTTTTGTTACTTAGAAAGTGACCAATAATTTTATATCTAGATTGATTTCTTCTTGCTGTTTCTCAAGACTGAGGCGTTCCCTAAGAGTCGCATAGAATATAGATTAACATGGCAGAGGTAGATCTGCAGTTTCCTGGAGACAGAACAGAAAAAGAACATCTGAAGGCACTTAAGAAAATGTATGATTTGCTCTCTGTCTAAACCAAAGAAATACAATTGAACTAGCTGTACCATATTGAATTGCATCATATTTTTCCATTGCATCGAATTGCATTGTGTTGAATCAAATCGAAATCTGACTGCATCGTAATAGGTTTGAATCGTATCACATCGAGAACAGGAAGTTAATCACATCAGCCTCAGTTATGGAGATGCACATCCCTATATATATATTGAATTTATATAAAATCAAATGTAAATGTATTGTACATATAATGATATAAAGGACCACATCTAAATAATTAATAATTTAAAACAATTAATACTATTAAATATTTTACAGTTAGTTCAGTTAGTTTGTTACAGTGTATGCCATTTTTGTGTATAAAGTTGAGTAAAGTACAACGTGTACAGACTGTAGTTGATTACTACGTTTGCCCAAGTGGTCATTGTGTAACTCTGTAATGCTCCATTGTGCAAACTGAAAGATTTCGTGAGATTTAAAGCGCTCCTACCCCCTCGCCCTGTTTTACAGACGTCACTATGGAACCCCACTTGGCATAATTAAATAAAACAGGCTTAAATTCAGGTCATACTGCTTTCAAATGAGCTGCTAATATTGCCACCAGGCAAATCAAGTCTGGTGGGGGTGAAGCAGTTTTACCACAGCCTGAGATATCCACAATTAACAAGCCGCTGGGAGGAGAACTAATTAGTGTTATCTCCTTATCACCCAGGCTTCTCTTATTCCTGAGTCAAGAGAGTCACACAATTACAGACTCTTACACTGACACACACACCGTCAAGATGCTAACACCCAATCACGCTGTAATACTCTGCAAATAGGTAATCACCTACTCGTTTGCACCTGAATGAAGGCCTTCTCTCGGCCTGTAATACCCCCCGTCCCAGTCCTTACCAGCAGAGCTCCACTGAATGGCATTTAGCCACTAAAGCACTGTTTCACTTCCCCTCCTATTGTTACAGTGTGGAAAAGAAAAGATAAACTGCTTTAGCCATGGTAAAGGGGGCTGCGCAGACGGGACAGTAAACAAGTAAACCGAGCAGAAACAAATATTGGGAGAAGGATGCTAAAGGAGGAGGAGGATCAGGAGAGCAGTCACAAATTACCACGAAACAGGATAGTTGTGTGGTATATTTGATTGTTTATAATGTGTAATTAGTTTATCATTAAGATGCACAGGTTCTTAATGTATATTGTATATGTAACAGGAAAGAGTTAACAGAATTTCACAAGAGGTATTGAAAAATAAGCAAGACTGTGTGGAAAATGTACTGACACAAGCAAGAATGATTTTGGGTAGGATACTTTTTATGCAGCTTTTGCAGTTAAGTTGAATTTATTCTTTGCTTTTTAGTTGATAAAAATGTAGGTAAAAGGAAAAATAGCATTATTTAGTAACTTTTTTATTAGATTTGTTTAAATGACTGGACTGTTTTCAAATCCCAAGGTTTTCCAGATAGTGTTTATTTTTTCCCATGAAAAATCATTTAATATAGAAAAAATACAGTAAAATGTATTAGAACCTTAATATAAAAGTTATTTACATTGCATATGGAACTAATTTTATTGAACACGCCAGTCAGAACTTATTGCATATAGCGGTACAGACACATCGTATATTTAAATTGTATAATTTTATTGTATAGCAGACAATGCAAAAGTAAAAATGTTACTATTTTAATTTGACTGTAAATGCTTTGGACAATGAATAGAAACATACACTATGTCTAAAAATATATGGTAAAAATCTTATAAATGTTTGCAAAACCTTGAAAACAACTCATTAACTGGTTTGTGGAAATGTGCAGCTCATTGTCCGAATGGAAAAAAAAAAAAAAAACGTCATCTGGTGATTCATGAAACAAATACCTCATCCTTAGTTGATTAATAGCACTAATCAGATTAGATTACACTTTTCTGTGTAATGAAAAAGATTAGGTTACTAATTATATCTTTCGTGCATAATCACTACCTGTTTACATGTCACTTCAGTATAATCCTTCCAGTATGTTCCTAAATGAGCACAGAATATAATATTAAAAAACCAGTCCATTCTCGAACCAGGATTCGAGGACTAATGTAAAAACTAATGTAGCTTTATCTGGTGTTAGAGAAAAAAAAAAACGAAATAGTTGAGTGCTGAAGTAAGCAGAATTTGGGAACACTTACATAACAGTATTCATAATAAAGACATAAATTATGATATTTCTTTTTGTTTTTTCAACATACCAACATAAACAAGAGCACATGAGCAGCTGTCCAGATGTTGGTGAGTCCATGTTTATTGTAGCCCCAGAGGCTTGTTGTTGATTGAAACAAGTGGGACCTGGTGTGTTCTCCTGCTGTGGGAGCTTATCTTTCTCAAGGTTTGAGATGCTTTTCTGTTCACTACGTTTGTAATGATTTGTTAATAGAATCACCATAGATAACTTTGTGTCAGTTCATACTAGTCTGGCAGTTTGGTAAACAAGGCGTTTATACACACCGAACTCTAGAGACTGTTGTGCGTGAAAGCCCCAGGAGATAGTCAATGTCTTAAATATTCAAACTAGCCATTCTGACCCTAGCAAACACACTAATGTCAAAGTTACTGAGGTCACATTTTTCCCCACGTTAGTATTTTATATGAACACTGATTAAGCTCTTCTATATCTCCATGGCTTAATGCATTGCACTTCTGCCATATGATAATTGCATAAATGAACAGGTTTATAAATCACATAACAGCAAATCATACATTTACTTAAGTGCCTTAATTGACTTCTAACGCATGGCCCTTTCACAAACATGCCTTTGTAGTGCAAAAAAAAAAAAGAATAAATAAAACCAAATGTTCTTTGTCTGTTCTGTCTCAAGGAGGATGCAGCTCTACCTCTGCCATGTTGATCTGTATTCTGTGGCACTCTCAGGACACGCCTCGTTCTCTGTAGAGAACACTTTTAAAAATCTATGCATCACAAAATTCATTTTTTACCATCCTTAATACAAATACATGCTTGAGTTTTAGCTTATAATGAGTTGTCTATTTCCTCTTTGATCTTCCAATTTTCCTCTTTTCTGGCGACTCCATCCATAAGCATTCTCCTACCGATATAACCCATGTCCCTCCTCTGCACATGTCCGAACCATCTCAATCGCACCTCCCTCACCTTGTCTCCAAAACGTCCTACATGCGCTGTCCCTCTAATAAACTCTCTTCTAATCCTGTCCATCCTCGTCACTCCCAATTAAAACCTCAATATACAACATAGGTTTTCATTCCCCTTTTCTCCAGGCTCTTTTCAACCTGCTCCCTACTCTCGCCACAAATCACAAATCATCCGGAAACATCATAGTCCATGGAGGTCCATGTCTGACCTCATCCGTCAAACTGTCCATCACCACTGCAAACAAGAAAGGGCTCAGAACCGATCCTTGATGCAGTCCCACCTTTACCTTGAAACTGTCTGTTATTCCTACTGCAGTCTCACTTCCTCCTTACTAATCTTATACACTTCCTGCTTATCTCTAATTATCCTCATTCATCAGCTGCTCAAAATATTCCCTCCACCTACTCAACACACTCTCCTCACTAGTCAAAACATTTCCATATGCATCTATTATTGCTCTAACCTGCAGTACATCCTTCCCAGCTCGGTCTCTCTGCCTGGCCAATCGGTACAATTCTTTTTCTTCTTCCTTAGTGTCCAACTTCTCATACAACTCCTCATATGCTTTTTTCCTTGGCTTTTGCAGTAGTTGGCCAATCATCCAGCACCTCTTCACCACCACCTCCAAAACCATCCTACAGATCACCATCTGATGCTGTTTAGCTACACTGTCCCCTGCCAACTCCTTACAGTCTCCAATCTCCTTCAGGTTGCATCTCCTACATAGAATGTAGTCTACCATTGTGCACCTTTCTCCCCTCTTATACGTCACCCTATGATCCTCTTTCTCCTGCCATTTTCATCCTTTTAGCAAAATCTACCACCATCTGCCCTTCCACATTCCTCTCCTTAATGCCATACCTACCCATCGCTTCTGTTCCCTTCACCAACATGGGCATTAAAGTCTGCCCCAATCGGCATTCCTAGGTACACCATCTACCACTAATCTAGCTCACGCCTGAATTTTTCCTTCTCCTCCATCTCACAACCCACTTGCAGTGCATAAGCAATGATGACATTTATCATCACCCCTTTAATTTACAGCTTCAATTTTCATAACCCTATCAGAAACTCTGTTTACCTCCACTACACTCACTGTACTCTTCCTTCCCCATCACCTTTACATTCAGCAAGGCAGTTGTCATCTTGGCGGTGTGTTTAGGTCGGTATTATGTTGGAAAACTGCCGTGTGGCCCAGTTTCTGAAGGGAGGGCATCATGTTCTGCTTTAAAATGTCACAGTACATGATGGAATCCAAGTTTCCCTCAATGAACTATATCTCCACAGTACCAGCAGCACTCATGCAGTCCCAGATCATGATGCTACCACCACCATGCTTGACTGTAAGCAAGAAACAATTTTCTTGGTACGCCCCACCTGCACATGCTGGACACATTCTGAGCCAAAGAAGTTTGTCTTAGTCTCATCAGACCACAGCACATGGTTTAAGTTATTCGTGCTCTTGCACAGGTTGTCTTCAGCAAATTGTTTTCAGGCTTTCTTGTGAGTCAGCTTCAGAAGAGGCTTCCCTCTGGTGCATACGATGCGGCATATTGTCTGAGCACTGACAAAGTGGACCCTCTGCTTCTTCACCCTCTACAGCAATGCTGGCAGCACTCAACCATCTGTTTTTTTGCAGCCAGCCTCTGCACCTGATGCACAGCAAGGGAACTCAAGTTCTTTGATCAACCCTGGGAAAGACTGTTGCTAGTTGAACCTGTCTTAAAAAACCTCTGTATTACCCTGGCCACTGTACTGTTACTTAGTTTCAGGGTGTTACCGATCTTCTTATAGCTCAGTCTATCTTTGTGGATAGCAACAATTATAATTCTCAAATCCTCCGAAAATTCTTTGCCATCCAGTGGTCAGTATGAGAGAATTGTACTCAAAGCACCAAATTTTAACTGCTCTATTACAAGATACCCAAATTTGTATTGTCCTGTCAAGCAGAGAAAACCATGAACATGATGAATAGGACATGTGGCTTTGCATGGTTACACGACGTACAGCTATTATCAATTAGGGTGTACTCACCTTTGTGGCCAACTATTTTGACAATAATGGTTAAGTTAGTAAATCTATACAGTTATATAAGCTGCACATTGACTACTGGATATATTTTCTCTTTAAAAGATATACTAAGACTACCTGGTCTGCAGTGGTCAGTATCTAGCAAAAGTGGTCCAAGGAAGGGACAGTGGTGAAGTGGCGGCCAAGGCTCATTTATGCACGTGGGAAGTGAAGGCTGACCCGTGTGGTTTGATTCAACAGACAAGTTACTGTAACTGCTGAAGAAGTTAATGCTGTTAATGCTCGACAAAAAGTGTTTATACAAGATTGTTGCCATGCAATAGTTGAATTGATGTCCATTAATTACACACAAACAAAACTGCAACATTGCCATTGAATTGTGAGAAAACTTTGGACATGAAACCAAGGTTAAAGTGACCTTTAAACAGACTTACACTGTTTATAGCGTTGTTGCTCATTAGAGCTGCCTGTGCGTCTTAGCAAGTCGTTCAAGGCCACATGTCTTAGTGGCACTTTGATACAGGTGTCTCTGCTGCAGATTTAGAAGACAGACACCAGGTCTAATGCTCCATTAAATGCTTACATCCATGGCCATATGTCCTAGCATGGTGAAGTTAGGTGAGGTGGTAAATAACAGGGTGAGGACATTTTTATCAGAAATAATAACTTATAATATATGCCTCTAGTGATCACCATATGCTCTGAGCATATTTGTCTCAAATGTTCACACTATTCAACAGACTAATGAGTTTTTCTTTATATGTTCTGAAAAGGTTAAATCCAGGACAATCTGTAGACACCAATTAAAACCTTATTTTTCCACTTTCAGAGTGTGTTTTACAAAATTCACACCTTCCAAAAGAAATCATTTATTGTATTCTCTGTGAAATTCATACTCCAGCATGTTCTATAGTACAATTCTACCTCAGAACAGACAACAGTGATGTACTAAGTAAGGGAAAGAGGCAGAACCCCTAAGATTTAACTGCTATGATATTAATTATAATTGGATACATTTTGGTCTCAATTGTTTTCATTGTCTAGTATAAGTTCTGTATTGGTTTTACAGCTAGATAACATTTAAGGTGCACATTTAAGGTGTTATAAAACCCCTACATTTTGGAGCACGCTTGTGGAGCTTTTTGATCAGCCACAAGGGCATTAGTAAAGTCATTTACTGATGTAAGTTGAGGAGGCCTGGAGTGCGGTCTACATTTTAATTAATCTCAAAGGTGTTCAGTAGGGTTAAGATCAGAGTTCTGTAGAAATCCACTCAAGCTGTTTCACTCCAACCCATGTTCATGGAGCTTACCTTGTGTACTGGGGCATTGTTATGTCATCCAAATTCCTCTTATACTATTGTTTCTGCCAACATTGTGTTAACAGTTTGGGGAAGAACCATATATATAGATGTCCCATTACTTTTGTCAATGTAGTGTAGACTGACCCTGAATGTGTGTGGGAGGCAACACTACCCTCTGCACAACTGTTCAAAATGTTCAACCATAGCTGTGCTTTTGAGAACCATGATCTTTGGGTTAAATGCCTGCTTTTATTTTTAGACTGTAGGTGTAACTCACTATAAAAAAAACAAAGCAGAATCTCATTGGTGGTTCTTGGAATTTGGTCTGTTTTGCATCACCTGGAATTATAACACTAAATTATCCCAGTTAATGAGATTCTCAGAAACACTTTATAGTAAATCTGGATTGCTTTCTGTCTCTTATATTCAAAAATATTTCATTGTACTAGAGAATAAATAATGGCTTTTAATAAGTGAGTAGGATTTCCATTTCAGTCAGACATATTAGTCATATTAAGTAAACCAAACAGGCTTTGTTGTCTGCAAGTACTTTAAATCTAACTGCATGAAAGTACTTTATTATGTGCTGCCTCGTAACAACACTGATCAGTTTACTGAGCCATAAAACTGACCCGAGATCAGCTTAAAAGGTCACAGGTGGCCAAGAGCACCATCCATGGGCAAGGCACCCCTCCCTGCCAGCTCAGTTTGGCTAATCTGAAGGCCGGCTGCTTCCTGCTCCTGTCCAAGGGGAGGCTGTTGCTAATTGTTTGTGTCGTAAAGCTCTATGACCTGACTAAATCTTGGTCTCCAAAGCTGCCAGGATAAACCCCACTTTGCCTTATCAAACCTGCTTAATAAGGATCGTTATCCACAACAGCATCCCTAATTCCCTTCATCCATCCCTCCTCAACATGCCTCTTGGTCATATTCTTAGAGAAGGCAGGGCCCATGGCGGGAAAGAGAAAAAAAGAAGGAAAAGTACACTGTGATTAGGAAGACTGGGAATTTTAGGCAGTTTCTGCAAATAACAACTTCTCTTGTGTCATTACAGTGGAGACCTGGCGAAATGAAATGTCAGATGTAGCTAGATCTTCTTAGTGTATGCTAATCTCTGTGAAACCATGTGTCCCCACACACGTGTCCATCTAACACATTGCAACCCAGTCCAACCTGCCCAATCATTTATAAGTAAGTAGTGACTTACACATTTTATATACATTTTGTACAAATGGTCTACAATCGTTATTCATAACTTGTCCACTAGGAGTAAGCAGCAGTATCGCATTGCATCGGTAGTTGCTTCATATGTATCTTTAATGGATCTTATCATTGGCTGTGCATTGAGATGCGAATCGCATCTTCCTCAATTATGGAGATGCACATCCTTAATATTTTTTTTATATCAGTAGCACTGCTGGTGTAGGTACAGTTATTGGCTGCTCTCTATATGAACTTTACCTTCATTATATTACTGAGCAAATGTTTTGAAATTCCATCAATATCACCATTGTATTTTTGGAACATTTTAGTCATTTTAGAGTCCAGTGATAATTTAATTGAGGTGATGCACAACAGTAGCAGATATAAAGTAATCAGTAAATCAATTTACATGCTGGCGTACATCCCGGCATCCTGTATTCATCTGCTGCCAGAATTCCATTGGCACATCGTCTACCTGTCACTCAGATTCCTCAGGCAGTAAGTGCAGATAATGGGATCTGTGTCACTGGTGTCCAGTGGCATTTGTTTAAGAGAGTCTAAACAGCAAGCGTATGTATATATATATATATATATATATATATATATAATGTGTGTGTGTGTGTGTGTGTGTAAGAGACTGAGACTGTATTATGAGCTTCTTGTTATTAGACCAGTGAGTCTCAGGATTGTGTATGTATAATGTGTATAATGCTGAATTAATATACAGTGCCTTGCGAAAGTATTCGGCCCCCTTGAACTTTGCGACCTTTTGCCACATTTCAGGCTTCAAACATAAAGATATAAAACTGTAATTTTTTGTGAA
>JAAIIK010019974.1:54312-68907 GCA_014706435.1 Silurus glanis | reverse complement strand
GTGTGTGTGTGTGTGTGTGTGTGTGTGTGTGTGTGTGAATGATGAAACTGTGATCCATCGAGTATTTATCATTGTGAGATGATCAAATGTGCAAAAGGAAGTTTTTGACGCCACCATGTGCAAAGCTGCCTGAAGTGATTTTCTTTGTTTGCGTTTATTTATTTTTTTTTCTTTTCCAGCACTACAAACTGTCCCTCAAACTGCAAACCTTTTTTCTTTTCTCTTCTTTTGGTACGTAACTGATTGGGGATTTTGTGTGTTCAGGAGTCTTATTGCGGCAGTACGAAAGCTAAATGTAGTAATAACTGATGTACCAAGTACAGTCTCTCAGTTTCGTGACTTTTCCAATGGTGTTGCCTCCCCCGCTTTTTTTTTTTTATTGTTTCTTCCTCTTCTTCTTCTTTTTTTAATGTTCTCTTACTCAGCAGCTCGATGTTGCTCGTTCCATCAGTCCCTCTCAGGCAGGTGTGTGTAACTGGACCCAACACTAACGACTCATCTCGACGCATGCTACTTTTTATTAATACTTTATTTTAATTCTTTGCAGCTCGATTAATTTTTTTGCCCAAGGAATCAAAGTACAGCCCGACTTTAACCTGTAATCGGCTCCTTTAACAACGTAGGACGTTTACACAGTCTTAAGTTTTGCAATCTCACTCATTTTGTGCGACTGATGTGAAATCTGCTTTTATTTTTTTCAATCCAAATCATGTTTATTAAACTGCCTTCCTACACAACAGCCAAGATAAATAACAACACATAATTATGGTAAAATATATTTATGGTTTCTTGTTAAAGTATAACACAGGAAAGATAAAAATATATGTTTTTGCCAATTTTTATTTTTTTACCACAGAATGTTGTTTCTCCCAGACCACCACATATACATCGTGATCATCACCAACAAAAACACTAACGGTGCACGACCCTGTGGAATAAAAAGCTTGTTTAATGTGTAAAGAGACGCGCCAACGACGAGTGTAGTCGGTTGGTCAAACCACTGACCATAGGTACAATATCTCAGAAACGTGTACAATGGTGTAATGAATCACGTGAACGATCACAGCACCAAGAAACAACCAGAATGTCATACAATGAGGTTATAAAGAAAAAAAGCTTTTTTTCAAGCTCATTCGTGGATCCATTGCGAGGTCCCAGCATCGATACTGATTATTTCTCTAGAACCGCCCACACCATTTTTTCTTTCTTTCTTTTTTTTTAAATCATGATTAAAAAAAATAGATCTAAAAGCTTTATTTCCATTTTAGGTTAAAATGAGTGAATCCCACAGTCTGAATGGACTGGCAGAAGATGACTGGGTTTTGATCTCGTCACCATCCTATCAGCCCTTTTCCTCCTTCAGCATTACTTTGTGTATTCGTTCTCTCTACTAATCTTTTGCATTCTGTTACCTTCATATTGTGAAAAAAAGAAAAGTACATCTACAGGTACATAGATTCCCACCCCACCCCCCACTGTCCTCGTCCTTTGCTCCTGCATTATAAGCTCGTCTCAGATGTCGGCAGCAGTCTGTTAGTCAGGTTATGAAGGAAAAAAACCGAAAAAAGCATTAATGATGTTCTCATAATGTTCTTTCCATGTTTTTTTTTTTTTAATTTATAATTAGCCCTAGATTTGTACATTACTGTAAATTTTAAGTACAATTACATATGATTGTTGGTTTGATTGTACATTTAAAAGGTGTAAGATTAAATTGTCGAAAATAAGCTGTGGTGTGTGTGTGTGTGTGTCTATATCTATCTCATTATCTATCTATCATCTGTCATTAATTTAGGTGAATGTAAGGATATAACATAGCCCCTCTGGGTTTCCATCCAAAGCCATGCCCCTGTAAGACAGGAGGCGGGGCTTTCTGGTGAATATGTAAGTAGCACCTCCTTCAGCTGTTTGGGTCGATGTTGGTGAGATACATTTTTTTTTCTCTCCTGATTTTGTTCCAGGGAAACTGCAGACAACTGAGGTGTTATTTTGTGTAGATATTTCATTAACAGCTGCCGAAGAACAGCGACCTCAGATTTAGTGTCGCCACCTACGTGTTGAAGGCAGGGTAAGACTGTGCCTGGTCTTATTCAACAGAAACGATTTGATCAACCTACTTGATATTTTGGATGCCTGGGCACATAAGGAGATCATCTTTGCCCTTGTACCATAAAATCCATTTGTATACAACAAGAAAAGTGTTGGTGTATTCTGATACCTGTAGATCAGAGCAGGTGATATGCTTCATGGCTTTTCTTTTAAAAATGATACTGAACTATATGGACAAAGGTATTGGGACTTTTCTAGCCATATGTGGAAACATGAAACTTCCCCTTCACTTGAACTAGGAGACTGAAACCTGTTCCAGCATGACAATACCCTTGTACACAAAGCCGGCTCCATGAAGATATGCGTTTCATGGATATATACATCCACACAGTGCAGCTGCATGGTCTCTCTGTGTATGAGAGATCCCTCCTTCACAATAAAGCCATTTTTCTTCTTCTAGGTTCTCAGATGTGAAACAAGGCACCACCTTTTGTCCAAATATTTGGGCAATAAATTTCAACACATTTTAGGACTAAGTGCATGTGTAGATCTTTATATTTACACACACACACACACACACACACACACACACACACATTGGAGGTTCCATGTTTAAACAGCAGACCAGGGTTTTTCAAGGAAATCACTGACATCATCGCATGATTATCGTTTGTCCTCGTAGCCTGGATTCGTGCAAACAAAATAGAAACGTGGATGCAACAGGAATGTTTTTTTTTGTTCTTGTCTCTTCTGCTTCTGTTTTTCATATTCAGTCCTGTGAGACCTCAGGGCTCAGGCGTGTCTTGATTAGTGCAATCAAGTGTAATAAAATCCTCACCAACCCAATTTACAGAACACTGAGGCCCTAATGCTCAGATTTGCTCAGTGGGGCGCTAAAGTCAATCTGGTGATGTATTCAGACAATGCATTTAGTTATGATTGCATGTATATATATATATATATATATATATATATATAATTTTTTTTTTTTTTTTTTTTGGTTACATTTAATTTAAATCATAAGTATGTTGGATAATCTCTTTTTGTATTGTCTATAATTAGTAGAAGTAAACCTGCACTCAGGTTTTGTATGCGAGTTATTATCTCTATGTTCACACCGTGGTCTCTCTGACATCTTCACACACACACACACACACTCTAAATGGATTCTAACTTTTCAATTATTTTTACACCCAGACTTTGTATGTTCACCAGGACAGCAGTCAGACTGGAGGAAGGATTTCATGATTTTCAATGTGAAAGTGATACGAACATATAGAAAAATTTTGCAGTGAACTCCGTTCTATCTATAACCTGCCTCCGAATAAACCACGGGTGCAGATACAATATCACGCCTCTAGAGGGCTCTCTGTGTCTGTAGTATTGTATTGTATTGTATTGAATTGTATACATGTTGGACCGCTTTAGAAGTTGAAATTTTTCTGATAGCAACCATTGATTTCAACACACTTTAAGGCATACTGAATATACCCAAAGGTTTGTGGACACCTGATCATCACACCCAGATGTTGTCCTTCCCCAAACTATTATCACAAAGTGTACAGGATGTCTTGGTATAGTGTAGCTTTATAATTTAAAACACATAATAACGCCCCTGTTCCCTAAAGCAAACACCACGAAAATATGGTTTCTCATGGTGGGTGTAGAAACTAGAAAGCTAGCACTCACTGCCACAAATGATTATGGTTATATTATCAACGATGCTGCTTGTAGAACAAGTGATCACAATGTTATGTTGACATCACGAGAAAATGAACTCGTGATCAGGAGAAAACGTGAAAGAAAAAAAAAAACAATGCATTGCCTGCATGATCAGGCCTCATCATCTAATATCACTGTCTGACTTCACTAATGCTTTAGTATATTTAATCCCCACTGCCATGCACCAAACTCTAATTGAAAGACTTTCTAGAAACCTATAACTTTTTTTAACCGCATGTTAAACAATGACCAGAAAGCCACAAGCTTCTGACCATAAAACAGGCTATACAGTGTACAACATGCACTGAAGCCAAGTAGCACACACTCACACATGGTTACACAGCATGGGCTTTTTATTTCCTTAAAAAAATACCTCAAAGCACCAGATGAGGTGAGAAATCTCTAATGCCCTCTGGTCTTTTTTTATACCCAGTTCTCTTCACGGCTCGGTATTTCTGTACGAGCAGTGAGGATGGAAACGCTTGAGCCACACTTTCAAAGTGAAATGATTTTCATTTAGGGATTGCAGAACTGTCAGTGCATTTTCCAAACTCTGATTGAGCAGAAACGCATTAATAATTAGCTAAAAACTGCAACCCCAAATTATTAAAAACATCTTAAATAAAACAAAAGTAACGCTATAATAATTATAATAGTATAAGGACTGCATTGGTGGTTGAATGTAAAGACGAACAATTCACTATAAATTAAAAAAAAAAAGGAGAACATTCTTTTAAATGTCCTGTCCAGTGGATAACATCTAATAAAACCACCAAAAAAACCTATCATGCATTAAACAGAAAACATCTGGTCAACCTACACGTCTATCCAAGAGCAGCTCTGTGACACTGTGTCCAGGATTAGCCCTAGTGTGTATTATAGAGTGATTAATATAAAAACCAGTCCATGATTGTGGAGATTCATTCTCCCAAAATACATTCAACATTAATTGTTATGGGAACTGGAAAACTGAAAAAGTCTCTCTGTAATGCACGTGTAACAGTTCGAGTGTTTCATTCGTACTGAGACAAACGCCAAAATGTCAGACCACGTTTTTATTCATGAAATGCATAGCAATAGAATCATCCTGTAGGATATTACACATGGCTTTCGTAGAGGACTTGGCTTGTCGGAGATGTTTCTGCTTCTTTCTCTGTCTCCGTCTCCACCTCTGTCTCCGTCTCCACCTCTGTCCCCACCTCCACCTCTGTCCCCACCTCCACCTCTGTCTCCACCTCTGTCCCCACCTCTGTCCCCACCTCCACCTCTGTCTCCACCTCTGTCTCCACCTCCGTCTCCACCTCCGTGTCCACTTTCACCTCTGTCTCCACCTCCGTCTCCACTTTCACCTCTGTCTCCACCTCCGTCTCCACTTTCACCTCTGTCTCCACCTCCGTCTCCACTTTTACCTCTGTCTCCACCTTCACCTCTGTCTCCACCTCCACCCCCACCTTCACCTCCACCTCCTGTTCTTCAGGCTCCGTCTCTACACTCACCTGAGCTGAAGGAGTGGCGCTTGCAGCCGTATCTGTGAGGGGCGGAGCCTCGACGTTGCAGACTCCCTCGTCTAACGGTGGGTGAATAGACACCTGAATGGCAATGTGTTGTGGCTGCTCGTGCAAGGACGCGTCGTCTGAATCGGCGGTCGGAGATCCGCTCCTGTCTCGGTCTCGGCCTCTAGCCTGCAGAATAGCGAAAACGTTGCCGGCAGAACGAGAACTTCCTTCCTGACCTTCAGGCGCCTGCCGAACAAAGGTGTGCCTCATTTCCTCGACCCCCACCACCTCGAGGATCTCCTCCATGAAAGTACGGCAGTTCATGATGAGCGGCGGGAGAGGGATGCTGCGCGCTAACTCCTCGATGTACCGCGCAAACTCCATGGTCTTGAACTGCGTGACTTTGGCCAGCTCGAGCGTTTTAGCCGACGTGATGATCGGGATGCGTTTCGCGATCTCGAATGCTTTCTGGAGCTTTTCTGCTCCTTCGGTGCGGAAAAACTCGTTGATGGCCTTCTCGGTTTTCTTCAGGTGGCTGCTCATCATGCATAGCCGAGTCACGTTCAGCACCATGATGATGGTGAAGGTCACCAGACACACCACCATGTAGTACACGCCCATGTCACCGTTGGTGAAGACCACGCGCACTGTGACTGTGCAGTTGGCCACGCCGTGAGCGTTAGAGGCCATGCACGTGTATTTGCCGCGGTCTGCGAAGGTGATACTGGTGATGTTGAGGACCCCGTTCTCCAGAACCCACCATTTTCCCTCTGCGAGAGTCACAATGAGAGCACAGGGTTACGTCAGACTCTTGAAAGCAGGGTTCCTACACGTGTCATTTCAAAATTTCACACTTTTCCAGACATAAATATGCAGAATTCAATAAAGATTTTTTTTTTTTTTAAAAGGATAAAAAAAAAAAAAAACATTTCAATTAGAGCATGCGTTACGTTACTCTACTCTACGTCGCACTCTGAAGCAGGTCAGAATCTATCATGCGTGCGATTATATTAACAAATCATTGACGGAAGGTTGTAGCTACCGGAGCTCATACACATGAACACTGAACAACGTTTCAATGCAGCATTTCTGAAAACTGTTTTTATAAAACAGTGCAATGTTCATTATTTATGAATTACATTTTTTAAATAAAACCTTTAAATCCTACACGAAAAGAAGGATTGTTCATGTGCAATTCACCAAGAAACTAAAAAAAAAAAATAACTTAAGTCCATTAGCAAAAAAAACAAAAAAAACCTTTTGGCCATTTTTATTTAAAACACAGATTTTTCTCTCCGTATTGGTCTTCCGTTCACACCGAGACGCTGTTTTCACTCGACGAAAACGTAGCTTTTTGAAAACGCTCTCCAAAGTGGATACATTTGAAAACGGAAGCGTTCGAATACGATGACGTGTTTTTGGTCATTGCCGCGATGTTTAAAAAAAACGGAAAGAAAATAAACGCCAGGTGGACACGACGCAGGTCGAAAGCATCTTACAGCACAGAATTATTTCAGATGTTTCAGTGTGAATGAGCAACTTATGGGAAACGATCGAAAACAAGAGTGTGGACCTGAATCAAATTAATCCGGATTGGTGTAGACATTGGCTTGGTTTTATAAAAAATGTGAAAATCGAATAGGGCACTTTTCCAAAAATGCGTAGGAACCCTGCAACAGGATAGATAAACATTTAAGTCTTTTATAAATAAATGGTGAATTAGACTTTCTGAATTTATATTTAAGAGAGATCACTAGAGTTGTGTTCCATCAGCAAGGGGATGAGTGGCTACTGTATTGTTCATTTCTGCACCAAGTTGTTCTGATGTATGCTAGCTGGGTAGAGGAATGACTGTAAAATCCCCCTTGATGCGAATATGCCATTATGCAGTATTTTTTTTAGCCTGGTTGTACAGTGACTGTGTAAATGAGTCAGTGCTGTGAAGGGAAGTTTCCTCATTGCCTGTTTAAGCGGAGAGATTTTAATGTACAGCGGGATCACGTCTCGGTGGGTAAGCTTTGAAAGGTAAGCAGTAGACGGGGAGACAGTTTGACTAAAATCGAATCACAACTCTAAAGTGTAAAGTCCAAAGCATGACCTGCTCCTGTACTCGCTGTACACACTCGGTTCAAGTTATTCTTGCAATTCTGAATTGTCCATCACTAATGTTCATCCCATAGACACAATATCCAGCATAAAAATATAAAAATGTGATCACATGACCAGTATTGTGCTCCATCTTATATTAAAAATATTCAATGTTTCTTAATTGGGCTTTTATTATCTTAACAAGTATCTAATCAGGTTACAGCTCCAGGCAAGTTATTTGGGTTTGCTGTGGAAAAACAGGAAATACTGAGTGAGGTTAGCCTCTGTGTTGGGAGTCTAATAATAAAATAACAACTTTTGGCTTTTCATTAACATGGCTTGAGTCGGAAATAAATGTGCGTTTTCATGGACCATGATTTATGTGCAAGTTAAATTAGTGCTCACTTTTACATGGTGCTACTGTGTACAATGTGTTCCTTACAACTGTACACCTACAGCAGGGTTTTTAAGGAAACAGAGTCATATTTAGCCAGGGGGGAAAAAAAAAAACTTAAGTAACCCTTATCTAAAATAAGCACTGATCTTTTTAAAGCTCAGCTCGTGCTTATGGTTGTGCTTGCTCAGAGGTTTGGTGTGCTCTGAATCTAGAACGCTTTCCTTTTATAGCACAGAGCAGGCAGTGCAACGTTAGTACTGACGGCGGAGTGCATTTAGCCTGACCTGAAAACAAAAGGCTCAGCAAGGAGCATTTCATTAATGCATTATGCACTTGCGCAGAAACGTAGGACTTTTAATCTACGTTACTGCGCTCCTGACCAGACGAAAACGTCTAAACTGCTGGACAACAAAGCAGCAAATATCCTGCATTAAACCACTCGAAAAAAAAAAAAGTCCTTAACATTCACTACAGGATTTACATGTTACTACAAACAAACTGGAAGAAATCTACAAGAGCTGAAAGCTGGAACCAATGGGACGAAATAAACAAGTGCACTGTTACTCCTCCGCTGCAAACTCTCAGAAAAGTGTTTCACACCAGGTTCGAACAGAATTAATTACAGGACGAGTACGAGCGTCTCTCACGTGATGTGTTCTGAGAAACAGCCCTAAAGCGAGTTTGGGCGGGTCGGACACAACAAAGCAGTGAAAGAGCGTAAACACCACATGCAGTTGCTTTGTAGCGCTCGTTGAGGGCTGGGCTTCGAGCTTCATTTCCTGCTTATTATTTAATAGCCCTGTTTAGATCTTGAGTACACGCTTGAACATGTTGCTCTCGCCTTGTACAGCACTTTCACATCTGAGGGGTTTCGTTACTGATAAGATTTGAGGCCTTAAACTGCCTTTTTTTTTTTTTTTTTAAATCGGCAGGTTTTACAACAACACGGTTTAACTCTCAAACCTGAACGTGTTGCAACAGTAGCTCTAACAACTTAATGCATTCGTCTTAATCATCGTTACTATAGTAACAATTCAGGCAAAGGATCTGCAGTAAAGGTCTGCATTATCAATGGAATATCCTAAGAAGTGGAAGTTCAGCCCCAGTATCTCCACTGTTGGGCCCTTGAGCAAGGCCCTTAACCCTCTGTGCTCCAGGGGCGATGTATCATGGCTGGATTATGAAAACTCATTCTTACTTCTAAGCACAAAAAAATAAACAGCGTTTCCATGCAAAGCAATAAATCGTCTATCATACGGTGAGATTTCGTGTAAGGATGTGCACTAGGATGGTCCAGGGAGAGGGCGTTTGCGACGGCTAGTCCGTTTTTCCTCTCAGGATATCGGAGCGTCTGGGTTTGTTTGTGACAAGCTGTTGTAACATTTCACGCAGTTTTTTTTTGGTTTTTTTTTACAATAAAATGAGGAAATAAAAACAGGCTGGCGATTGAAAATTGGGGGAAAAAAAATGTAGGGTCTCGAAATAAGTTCGCTGTGGTTCTGAACTGTCCATCATCTTTTATTCTTTAAGCCACACTGAGCGTGCACTTTCTGTTGAGACACTAACACAAGTCAACGGACTTGCATTCGTTTCATTTTCAGGACGTCGATTAACTGTAGTGTTTGGTTACAAAGACCCTCAAAATCTCCTGGTGGAACATCTTACCGATTGCCTCGGGGTCCAGAAGGTGTCCGTGAGAGTTGAACCACTGCACCTTGGGGAAAGGCTCTCCGGTGACGTTGCAGTCGATCAGGACGCAGTTCCCTTCGCGGGCGATGATCTGACTCGTCACGCCGAGCACCACGGGCGTCTTTCCGTCCTCCGCCTCACCTGCTGTCAGTGTGGCATTTCCATCCGAAACCTGTGCAGTGCTCAAGCTGAGAACACACACCAAATAAAGCAAAGCACATCGTTCAACCACACCGTTCATTTTCACTAGTGTGGAGATGGGAGATGTCACTTTGTTCCAATGCTCATGATGAAGCAAAGGAGAGGTCTGGGATACTACTGATGATGATGATGATGATGATGAAGATCAGAGCCTCTGCAGCCTCGTCATCATCTGCAAAACAGGAAATAAACCGGTTACATAACATTCATATAGACCATCATATCTTTAGGTATCCAAACAGTTTTTGAATCATATTTTCCCCTCTTACAATAACAGGGTTCACTTATAAACCCTTGTTTCCCACTGCCCCTATTAATGACTGCGGTAATGCTAAGTTATGCTAGCTGAGCTCAACTAGCTAACCGAGCTCTTCTCCATAACCAGCTCCAGGGTTGCTTCATCTCTCTCTCTTGGAGTCAACATATTCACTCCATTTAATAACACCCAGGACCTGAAATTAAAAATAAACCAGGATATTGTTTAATAAATGTTATTCTGGCTCAGGCTAGTCATATCAGCTGACCTGAGGGGAAAACAAGTCGCCTTTCCTGCAGTCGGTCGACGGAAAAACCGCTATTTTTCACAAACAACGGTGTTTACCCTCCATTACAGTCTAAACATAAACAAGGCATTATATTTATCATCTGGTTCTCACAAACTGGACCGTTTATGCAATCCTAAGGTGTAAATGATTGTGTTTTGTCATTTTTAAGTATTAAATACGAGTGTTAATGAGGCGTTCAGACTCTAACGGGGCTTAAACACGACACCCACCTAATTTATATCATATATATATTTTTTTTTTCATATATATTATATTTTATAATTATTTCTATTTTACTTACCAAAATGTTTCTGAACAGTCAGAAATTTCGCTCTCAATACGTGTCTCAATCTCTTTCTGTGTCTCCGGCACTCTAAACGCGAGATGACTTGGGGCTGTGTTCCAATCGGTACCGTATTGCATAACCTAGGGCACTACTTCGGCTGTAGACGCCATTCTTTCATTCCGTTACATATCCACTGATATTAGGGCGCGCGAAGGGATTTAGGATGCAGCCTCCTGTAAATGGGGAAGTGATTGGATATATATGGCTTGCCTGCTTGCTTGGGATTTCTTTCATCCATTTGGATTTGTCAAATAAAAATGTTTGTTATGAGGTATGATGTTTAAAAAAAGGGATCATGAGCCCTTTCTCAGCTTAAGAAGCATACATATTTTAGGTCTAGATCTGTTGATCAGAAATTTTACTCCATTGTTACCAGTACAGATTTGCTCCCATTTACAGGTGATATAAAAAAATAAATGAATATGAGTATCATGTAAGGTGTGTATGTGTGGATTGAAGTTCATGAAGCACAATACCTTCAGCATCTGAATCAGGGGTGTTATATATCAGAGCTGGAACAAAACTATATAGAAGTCAGTATGTCCTCATTGTAAATGTACATGTCTTGGTTTACAATAAAATCATATTTTATGTGAGGAGAATTTGTAATGGCAGATTTAGCTGGATTTTTAGCTCACAAAGAACCTCAGAAGTCATTCAGCATATGTTTTTTTTTCCATACACTATAATAACACAATGTACATGACAGTATTTGTCCCCGAAGTCTACTATAGAATGAAACTATATCTTTTAACTCAGTACTAGTAAATCTAATTGGCCAAAAAGATAAGTAGTACAGGAGTAATTCAAACAAGTTTACATTACAGTAACCAGGACAATATGGTGGCTTGACATATTCTAATAACAAATGGGTTTAAAAAAGTGTTGCTATTTAACTGCTGATAGGGGGAAGTTTTACGAAGTCTTCAGTGTCATCGTTTTGTAAAAGTAGGTAGGTTTTCCACCATTGGCAAGTCTTCACGACTTTGATTTTCTTGGTAATGAGACAAGCTGCCTGTTTGGTCTGATTAACTTAAAAAGTTTCAAGGGGCAGGTGGACCTGTATGCCTGAGGCAGTATTACATCCCAACAAGCTTTGTACTTATTATAATGTAAGTGTTAATCTAAAACAGCGTTTCATAAATGTTCTGCAACATTATAGCACATACGGTCAGAAGCATTACATCTTTCATTATTCATTTAAAAAAATTGCTCTAACTGGCCTATTGAGGTGACCATCTGTGAGCAACAGTATGGTTTCCTGTCGAGGAAGAGCACCACAGACGCATTATTCGCTTTGAGAATGGAGGTGGAGGTATCAGAGCTGAAGATGTTAAGGTTTTTGTTGGGAATGACGAGGATGGACAGAATTAGAAATGAGTTTATTAGAGGGACAGCACATGTGGGACGTTTTGGAGACAAAGTGAGGGAGACTGAGATGGTTTGGACATGTGCAGAGGAGGGACATGCGGTATATCGGTAGGAGAATGCTGAGGATGGAGCCACCAGGTAGGAGGAAAAGAGGAAGACCAAGGAGGCGGTTTATGAATGTGGTGAGGGAAGACATGCAGGTAGTTGGTTTGAAAGAGGCAGATGTAGAGGACAGAGTGGTATGGAGACGGATGATCCGCTGTGGCGACCCCTAATGGAAGCAGCCCAAAGAAGAAGATGAAGAAGCTCTTATTGGCCAATTGATGTGGTAATAGAACAAAATATTTCAGGATGTGGGGTTATAGGTAGATTATCCACTTATATAGTTACTCATGTTAGACCACAACACACCTCCCTGACATGGATAATTTTCTTGTAACAGTACTTCCTGTTCAAATTTCCAATAATCCAAAATCTTATAGTGAAAAACATGGCTTCCTGGACAACGTATGATGCTGTAGTCAAACAAAAATAAAGCCTAACTAGTTATCCACCTTCTAAAAGATACATTCCAATAGATAAAAATACATTCTGTGAGAAATATACTCTTGTCCTGCTTTTATCACAATTCTAATACTAGCACAGTGAGGTTACAAAGCTAGAAATGCTCCAGGATTTTGACTGCAATAAATCTCCCATCCTTCACCATGTCAGAGCCTTATGCTAATGACTGACAGCCCTGGTGCTGAAGGTTATATATAAATGGAAGGCTTTAAAAGCCCTATAAATCAATAAGGACAAAAGACCAGATCAAGTGAGAGCATGCAGTTAAAAATAAACACACAATAAATAGAATAATTCAGGATCACCCACAATAAGATAAAGATAAATGCTGACAGCTTTCCTAGACAATGAGTTGCGAGTCAGTGAGATAGTGAGTTTTGCATAATCACTAAAGCTAATTTCCGAACACAATCCCTCACTGTTCCTCTCTCAGTCTGGCTCACCCCCACACACACACCACATACATCCAGTCTGTTAAAACCTGAAATTCATTGTTCAGGGAAAATCCTTTCAGTTTGCTGTTCAGGAAAACAAACAGGAGTGGAAGATACTATACAGTACATACTGTATTAGAGTACAAGGTGTTTGTGGTTACACTTCATGAAGAAGTGCCACTATATGTGACATAGATGCTACATTTACCAAACATTTAGCAAATTGAATTATACATTTACCAAAAATCTTTATAAAATGATTTGAGCCATGATGTGATTACGTGGTGCTGCACTCTGAATGTGTAAATTCCCACATTTTATAAGGTGGAAATGACTTTTGGGATGAGCTCTATTCTGTAGCAGATCTGGGCCAGGATAGGAGCATGACCTGATTGTAGCAGATGTACAGCACACTTAAAATCTTTCTCTACCCATCCCGAGGTTGCGCCAGCTCCGGTTGTGACCCACCTCATGAAGATTCATTCATTATTTTTTTTATTTGTATAGCGCTTTTAACAATGAACATTGTGTCAAAGCAGCTTTACACAGATGGTGATAAAAATGAATATGTTTTTTATAAGTGTAAGTTTGTCCCTGATGAGCGAGCCGGTGGCAACTGTGGCAAGGGAAAACTTCCCGAGATGGCATAAGAGAAAGAAATAGAGGGAGAGAGAGAGAGAGAAGAGGGGGGACAGGAAGAGAAGGATATAAATTGTGGACCTTTGAAGAAGTAGATGCCAAGCCTGCAAACATCCTGAGATGTATCTAGAGATCTAGAGATGTATGGTGGATTCCACTTCGTGGAGTTTGGACATTGGACCTCTTTGAGTGTTTAAAGGCTCTGGCATGGAGAAGCTGGTGTTGGATCTATGATGATCTCAAATGTTGAGCTATTCTATGAGTTGCTTAGTAGCTCCTGGTTCCATAACCTCAAATGACTGTATAATACTGTAGAAAGAACATTACTCATAATCACACATTCCAGTGCTCATGTTAGTTCTCACTCTCCAGTGTTCTGTATTGTTTAAAGACTATAATCACACTCTTGATGTCACCCAAATGAGGATGGGTTCCCCTTTTGAGTCTGGTTCCTCTAAAGGTTTCTTCCTCATACCATCTAAGGGAGTTTTTCCTTGCCACAGTCGCCACGGCTGCTCATCAGGGATAAATACACATTGTTCACCTTAACTCTTCAATTTTGTAAAAATAAATTCTGTAAAGAAATAAACTTGACTTAAAAAAATAAATGACAATTCACAGCAAAGGGAAGTGAAAGCATTTATTGTAAATACAGCTTTGTCCTTCATATGTATTTGAGACGAGAGATGTATTGTATAGAAGGTGAATTTATTACACAAGTGAGATGTTTTACATAATTCATGTTCACATTTCATGTGACTTATTTACAGTTTGTATTACAATCAATTGTAAAGCTATTAACGAATCATATGATATTCCAGTGTGTAATAAATAAAATGCATCCTTTATTACTCCTGGGTTTGTCTGAGAATCTCTGTTCAAGTAAAGTGAAACTTAAATTTAATTTAAATAAATGTTCAAGTAATGGGTTTAATTTAAACGTATAAAGTAGGACAAAGTAATCAGAAATTTTCCCTCAGCAGCAGTGATGTCAATGTATAGTGTGTGTGTGTGTGTGTGTGTGTGTGTGTGTGTGTGTGTGTGTGTGTGTGTG
>JAAIIK010019974.1:15421-46560 GCA_014706435.1 Silurus glanis | reverse complement strand
CACACACACACACACACACACACACACACACACACACACACACACTTACCCTGATGACAGGATCTTGGAAAAAGAGTCAGTTCGTATTACTCGTCCATCAACATCCATAGAGAGAAACGTAGGTGCCCATGGCTGAGGAAGAAAAAAAACAAACACACTCACTCCATCTAGCTCTTAAACGGTAGCAATGGTCTTATCAGTTCAACACTAAAGGTTATCAGGTTTTGGAGATAAGCGCAATCATGTGTTAAAGTCTAATCCTATACAAATAGCTTCATCAGACAATATATCAAACAGCACCTTTTGAAACTGAAGGTAGTAGTACGGGTCATCCTCGATGATAAGGAAGTCATATTTCTGTGCCAGCTGAGGACAAAACACACACACACACACACACACACACACACACACACACACACACACAGTCTGTAAGCTGTTCTGGGCCTGATTATTATGAACTTAAAACAGATGTCGATTCTTCCTACAATTGTGTACAAATTACAGTAAATTTTTTGCTGTACATTTATCCACTTGTATATTACATATATTTGCACAGCTGCTACTATTTGTATAGAAAATAAAGCCTGTCAATTGTCAAAATGTCTATGAAACTCTATCTACCTATCTATAACTTCAGTATTGTTGTTTCTTGGCCATTGTTGTTAGTCTACAAGGTCTACATTTCATAATATTTCTGTCTGGTGTACTGCTGTTGTCTGGGATATGTTTACATGCACACAATAACGATAACCTTATCAGATTTGAACAACAGATTATCCAACACTGTGCAGGGGAAACTCTGGGTCTACATACAGTGGATAAAAAAAAAACCTACACACCTTTATAAAATTGCAGGTTTTTTTAAATATAAAGACAGACATAACAACAGCATAAACGTCAGACTTGTTCCAACAAATATTTAATTATTGGGTACATTTTAGGGCTGCAACAACTAATCGATAAAATTGATAGTGAAATTAATTGTCACTGAATGCGGTTGTGGATTAGTTGGGCTGCTAAAGTTACAGGTTAGCGTGATGGTAAGAGAACAGAGTAAGAGAGTTCAGGGTCAACCAGCAGCACCAAAAAATGTGCGTCCCAAGTCACGGATGAAGGTGAAACATCAACACGGTGAGTAAAAACTGTACAATCCTCATCATGTGAAAATGTTATAGTTTAACCAAGTGTTTTTGTGTAAACTGTAACTTCGGGACAGTCGCACTGGATCTGTTCTCAATCAGTGAAAAGCAGCAAATAACAGCAGTAGTAAACGATTATATTTTTAGTCACTGATGTGGTTTTCAGTGAATGATTATGTATTTGTTCACAAATGCATTTTATTCTTTTATTTAAATAAAACCTGTTAGCGTGCTGCGTTTCTCCGTTCCATTCTCCTTTTATACTTTGTCTACTACAACAGTAACTTATCTGTTTTCAAACGTGATTTACTGCGGCTTTACTACGTTCAAGTGCTTATTTTCAATGTTTGTATATTTAAATTATGCATTTATCATTGAATTATTATACAAAATCAAATGAACTATATATTCTAGATCTTTATATCTTCACAACTGAACAAAATATCTGTGTATTTTTTTTTCAATTGTCAAAACAATGTTATTTTAAATTGATTTGTAATGCATATTCATGAAAAACAATACAAATATTGACAAATTGCTTCACCTTGCATATGCAAACCTTTTTTACAGATAGAAAAAACCCAGCATGCGCAAATTTGTGCAAAAGAGAAATGCCCCATGCCCTCCTCAACAAGCTGCCACTATAAGCTTAATAATGTCCAAATTAAAGATACTTAAAGTCAATGATGCTTATAAGACAAAAAGTATAGTTTATTAAGTTACTGAAAAATCACAAATCCCTCATTTGTGAAGGCTTTTCTAGGTCAGAAAACTTGAATTTATAGCTTTGTTTAGGCTCCAAAAGTATGTAATAAAGTATTTCCTCACAGAAAACATTTAAACCATTGCACACATTTTTAAGCCATTTGATGTGGAGCAAGCTGCCTTTTATTGAGAGCTGAAGTGGAAATAACCATTCAACATCAATGTGTAATGCACTGTTATAATGTTTACCTCATAGACTTTCTGTTTCCTCTCAGCAGTCATGGAAGCGCCTGTGGGATTTCCCCCATTAGGGATAGTGTAGAGAACCCGGGGGACACTGCTGCCAGGTTTCTGTGCATCTGCATGATCCCATCTGGCCAGAACATCTCTAAGAGCCTCTGGGATCATTCCATACTGATCACTGGGCACGTTTATGATGTTACATCCCAGTGGCTGGACCTGTGAGTATGGATAGAAAAGTAAAACGTCAGTGTGCTTTGACCGTTTTAGAAAACAGCATGAGAAAGTTAATGATGGACTGATGGAAGACTGTTACCGCTGCCAAAGTTCCTGAGTACGTTGGAGCATCAAGAAGGACGTTATCACCAGGGTTGATGAGCATCTCAAAGACCTACAATAAAGGCAGTAAGGAGATTTAGCAACATGCATCATCCATGTACTTATTCTTTAGATTAAGACCAAATTTGGGAGCTTTGACATTAATGCTGTAGTAATCGACACTTTTCCTGGTACCAATTTTTAAGAATAAGGGAGATGTGCAGACCTGCAGTAACTACAGGGGAATAAAGTTGATCAGTCACACCATGAAGTTATGGGAAAGAGTAGTGGAAGCCAGGCTGAGAGAAGAGGTGACCATCTGTGAGCAACAGTATGGTTTCATGCCGAGGAAGAGCACCACAGACGCATTATTTACTTTGAGAATGTTGATTGAGAAGTATAGAGAAGGTCAGAAGGAGTTGCATTGTGTGTTTGTGGATTTGGAGAAAGCGTACGACAGGGTGCTGAGAGAGAAGTTGTAGTATTGTATGAGGAAGTCAGGTGTGCAAGAGAAGTATATGAGGGTGGTGCAGGACATGTATGAGGGCAGTGTGAGAGCAGTGAAGTGTGCAGTAGGAACGACAAACTGGTTTGAGGTGAAGGTGGGACTGCATCAAGGGTCGGGTCTGAGCCTTTTCCTGTTTGCAGTGGTGATGGACAGGTTGACGGACGAGGTCAGACAGGAGTCTCCGTACACTCTGATGTTTGCGGATGATATTGTGATTTGTGGTGAGAGTAGGGAGCAGGTTGAGAAGAGCCTGAAGAGGTAGAGGTACATGCTGGAGAGAAGGGGAATGAAAGTCAGTAGGGGTAGGACAGAGTACATATGTGTGAATGAGGGGGGGGCAGTGGAGTGGTGCGGTGCAGTTGCAGGAAGAAGAGGTGGAGAAGGTGGAGGAGTTCAGGTATCTGGGGTCAACAGTGCAAAGTAATGGAGAGTGTGTTAGAGAAGTGAAGAAAAGAGTGCAGGCAGGGTGGAGTGGGTGGAGAAGAGTGACAGGAGTGATTTGTTATAGAAGGGTATCTGCAAGAGTGAAAGAGAAATTTTATTGGACTGTGGTGAGACCTGCGATGTTGTATGGTTTAGAGACAGTGACATTGACTTAAAGACAGGAGGTGGAGCTGGAGGTAGCAGAGCTGAAGATGTTGAGGTTTTCGTTAGGATTGACGAGGATGAACAGGATTAGAAACAAGTTTATTAGAGGGACAGCACATTTAGGACGTTTTGGGGACAAAGTGAGAGAGGCCCGATTGAGATGGTTTGGACATGTGCAGAGGAGGGACATGGGGTATATCGGTAGGACAATGCTGAGAATGGAGCTGCCAGAAAGTAGGAAAAGAGGAAGGCCAAGGAGGAGGTTTATGGACGTGGTGAGGAAGGATCATGCAGGCAGTTGGTTTGAAAGAGGCAGATGTGGTATGGAGACGGATGATCCGCTGTGGCGACCCCTAACGGGAGAAGCCGAAAGAAGAAGTAGAATCGACACTGTTCAAGATAAGTCGAGTGTTAAACAGGAAGAAAGCAGAATCATGTTAATAGAACAGAGTACTTTGCAGAGTCCCTCCTGACTGCCGGTGGTGACACACATCGCCATCTGTCCTCTCTCTGGGCTGTAGTTCGCTGTGGGAGGATTGTGCAGTCTTTTCTGCAGCTCCTTCATCCATGCAACCAGCTCTGGAATGCTAAAGTAAAAAAAATACAAACATGGTACTCACATTCTACTTCCAGTATAATATTCTTATATTCTATGCAAAAAAGGATCTGCATGTTTTTTCTTAAGTGGTTTGGCAATATGACAAATTTCCCCTTAAATCAGCTTTGTGTGTAATTCATGGCATAATTTATTTTTACATATTTAAAGTAACGTTCAAATTGTTCATACAAAAATGTGTTAGACAATGTGCCAGGTAGAAAGACTTTAGGACGCGAGGCAGATTTTAACTTTCAAAAACAAATCCCTGGGGAACATTTTTGTTGCTCTATCTGGAGCAGAAAGCATGTCTGGAATTCAGCGTAACGTTATGTGGATTGATTGAGGTTCCCTGGTGGTCTAGTGGTTAGGATGCGGCGCTCTCACCGCTGCGGCCCGGTTTCGATCCCCGGTCAGGGAACCAACCCCAGCCACTTTCAGTGCCGGTTCCAAGCCCGGATAAATTGGGGAGGGTTGCGTTAGGAAGGGCATACAGCAAAAAAACGTGCCAAATCAAACGTGCGGAGGAGCCGCTGTGGCGCCCCCTAACGGGAGAAGCCGAAAGAAAGTTGTTGTTGTTGTTATGTGGATTGATTGAGTTAGCATAAAAGGTTTACAATTAAATATCCAGTAATTAAAACATTACTGGGGATAAATAATTAAAACCTGAGGGGGGAAAATAAAAGGGATTTTTTGTAGTGAACAGAGTGTACAGCTGCTACTGATGCTACTACAGTCTGTCTGTCACAGTATAATGTTATAACCTCATTAACATGTGAATGCATTCGAATATAAAACCTTTCACATTTCAAAAGAATTTGATGGCCCGGGTATCCACAACATGTTAAAGACACGAGGTGGATTTACCCAGAAGAGCCAGAATACTGCAAAGCCCTCTTCATCATTGTCTGGTCAAACTCAAGCGTTTCTCCGTTCTTCATCTGAAAAGTGGCAGATTGGAAGGGAAAGGTGTTGGGGTTCGGCGCTCCACCGGCAAGCGAGATCAGGCTCGGGGGAGAACGCTGCTGCAGCTCCGCTGGACGGATGACAGACAGCCATGAATGAGAGAGCAAGAATTTTTGTTCATTACCTTTAGATACAGGTTCAGACAGATACTTTACAAGTGCAATAATCAATTATTTTCATTCCTTGAATCTTGGCATTAAAAAACCAATCTTACCCAATGCTCCTTTAGATTAAGATTTTTTTTTAAGTTTACCTTGATTTATGATATTTAGTTCAGACATTAGTTATGACTGTGTGTCTGATTGAGAATGGCTTACTCAGGATGCGGATAGGGGATGGCCTCCTTGCCAAACTCACAGCTGTCAAAAACCTAGAGTAGTTCATGTTTCCTATAAAAAAAAAAAAAAAAAAGGCACAGGAGCAATAATTACAAAACAAATAAATGTGGTGGCCAATTATTATCAATGATAATAAAGTTATAATGCCAAGTGAAAGAACCAAACTAAGTTCAGAATTCAGGGTTGTGATGGTAAAAAGACTTTATTCAGCAGAAATGAAGCCAGACAGTTCCTTGGAAGTCAATGAAAATCTTTACACAATATACACAATCATTATATATCATCTTCAGCCATCTGTGTACCCATCTTTTTTTATTTTCCGATCATCTGCTAACAACATTCTCTTGATTAATCACAACTCAAGAACAAGATATGTTTTGCTCATTACTGCTTCGAGTGTGATGATTATTATCATTCATTGTTAATCATAAATTCATTTTAAATAATGAATTACTTCTACTGATTTGGCTGTGTACCTCAATAATATATTACACCCATGTCAGAAACACAATAATACAAATCATCAAATGATGAAGATTATATTACATTATTATTGATTATTACAAGTCTTGAAAATATTTTGTCTAATTATTATAATACTGATTGTACATAAAATTGTTAATTCACTTATGTTATAATAACTATAAATATTATTATTATTAAAAAAATGTAATGAATTAACAAATAAGCACATCTTGCATATCAAAGTCTAAAGCTCATCGCCTAATATGATCTAGTAAATATTATACTTATCAAATAGCGTATTTATTTCAAATATTAAAATCCAAACAAAAATACCTCAACACTTTACACCACGTATTATAGACTAAAAACACATGCTTGCTAGACTGACCTTGCACGTCTTTAGTTCCCGGGCGCAACGGTTTGTGGGTAATGTAGTTTTTTAGACTGCAAACAACGACAAAACGATAAGCAGATAGACTACATTATCCATGAAGTGTAGCGCGTTTGTAGGTATTGCACAATTTGAGTGCATGCTAGTGTGTGTGTTGCTAACGCACGGCTCGAACATTACAAATAATAATAATAATAATAATAATAATAATAATAATAATAATAATAATAATAATAATAACAATAATACAAATATTAAATGAAAACGAGCGTGTGAAGGGACATGAATTTAATAGGAGTGTGACGAGCTTGAAGATGAGTCCAAGCTATTCCCGGAAGTGTATTAGTATTTGATTTCCGGTTAGCTAGTTAGCTAGCACTGAATGGTTTGTTATCCAGTAAGTAGTATTTAGAGTGAAAATGGTGGCATTGTAATTCAGGTGAGTGTTTAAACAGTAGCGTCAATGGGAAAGAGGAAGGACATGATGATCCACCCCAGGTTTCTTGTAGGTGAGTGATTTTTTCATGCATCATGACTGCACACTTAGCAGTTTACATATGAATCAAGAAGTCAAGGCAGGTTTAGTTCTCATTTTGCACAGGGTGCCAAAACATATACACATTCAACTGCTTGTGGCGAGGGTGGAGGAATCTGCTTATGTAACAAAAAAACTCTCTCTCTCTCTCTCTCTCACACTCACTCACTCACTCTCACACACACACACACAATTGTCCAAGAATCAAAGGTGTAGGAGAGAGAAAAGGCTGAAGATATTTTCCTGGTTTGTATAAAAGAAGTGTATGGATAAACTTCAAACCTCAAAATCATTCCTAAATGACTGTGTTCTGGAGTCCTGGATCAAGTGCTACATAACATTCACTTCAATTTTATTCATATAACGTTTTTTAACAAAGGACATTCTTTCAAAGCAGCTTTACACAGATGAAGCGGTTATAAAAGAATGGATAAGTTTCTTCTTTTTAAGTGTAAGTTTGTCCCGGTGGTGACTGTGGCAAGGAAAAACCCCGCTGAGACTGTATGAAGAAGAAGCCTTGAGAGGAACTAGACTTAAAAGGGGACCCGTCCTCATCTGGGTGGCACCGAATGTCCATTCATTACATTTCCATCATTGTTGATGTGTGCAGTGCAACCTGTGGCCCTGAGCCATTGTACTAAACTGTTGACATTAACTACAGTCCAAATCCATCCTTAAAGCTCTTACGTTTCCCAGTAATCTCATGGATCCTCGGGCCGTTGATGCGAAACCGTCCCCAGCTGAACACATAACACACACAACAGTGTTCTGGTGTCTCTGAATTAGTGCCTTCATGAAACTCACTCTAGGGTTGCAAAGGTGTGGAAACTTTCCACAAAATTTCCAGAAACTTTCAATGGGAACTTCGTCTGGGGAATTTTGGAAATAACATCTCCCTGGATGTTAAAAATGTACAGTTTATGATTTTTGGAGATCAATTGAAAGATTACTGGATTTGTGTTTCTTTTTTTAAGGGGATGAGGATGACTACAGTGCCCACAGGAAGAAGCACAAAAAGCACAAGAAGCATAAGAAGAAGCACCACCGTGACGACGGCCACAGCTTCTCGTCCGAGGCTCTGGAATCAGACTCCGGCATCATGCTGAAACCTCCACAGCTGAAGCTGAAGATCAAATTAGGGGGGCAAACACTGGGCACCAAGAGGTAAAGGATTCTTTTTCTTTTTAAACTTCAAATCATTCATCAGGTGAAAGTTTGAGTTTTTTTCTCCACAGCAGTTCAAATATTGTTCTATTTACTGTGGTTTCAGTGTCCCAACCTTCACGGTGGTCCCGGAGGCCGTGCGTTCGATGTCTCCTCTGATCGTGGACAGTGATGGCGACGACGACTCTGATGATGAAGACGATGATGATGAGGACGAGGAAGAACCCTCAGAGGGCGTTCCTATTGAGCAATACCGTGCCTGGCTCGGTGAGGCTTTAAATTTCATCACACGTTCTGAGGCAAAAGTGTTCTTTAGGCATTTTATATTTTTTTTCTGCTTACCCTGGTGTTTTGAGCTACAACAGATTATGTTTATGCATATATATATTTTTTTTACTTCATCCTTCGGGTTGATGGTCTGTAGCAGTGTCTCAAAATCTCAATCTTTCCATAACCTTCCAGATGAGGACAGTAACTTGGAGCCTTCCCCTCTGCCAGACATGGACACCGATTCATTTTTGGAAGGCCCCATGGACGAGGAGGAGAAGTGGCTTAACGCACTGGAGAAAGGAGAACTGGACGATAACGGAGAACTGAAGAAGGAGATAGACGAGTCGCTGCTGACTGCCAGACAGGTACTGTATTAGAGCACGTTATTGTAAAGACTGTATTATCTGCCACCTTCTACATACATGAGCATTTTGACATCTATGATTGGCTAATGTCATTGTGGTTGGCTAGAGAGAGAGAGAGAGAGAGAGAGTGTGTGTGTGTGTGTGTTAACATTTAACGTTTTTGGCTGTAGCATTAGTAAACATTTCCCTGCTGCAATTGCTGTCTGCCTTTAAACTCTTGGACAATTTTATGTTTTTCTTGAAGGGGTATATTTGATCATATTTAGCTCCAAGTTTGTTGTCAAGATGTCGACGTATATTGTACTCCTAAATCACCGACTCTGCCACATGACACAAAATACACACCGGTCTGTCTTCTCGAAGCACGAACATATATTCGCTTTCCCATCTTTAATTGTCTTCCTTCAGCGTCAACTTTTCTCTTCTTGGACATTTTGGGATTGAGGATATTTTAATCCCCGCTCGTTGAAAAAAAACGACTGCGATACGCTGAAGTAGAAACACTGCCCTCTAGTGGTGGGACGTCACAAAATAGAAGGGCGGCAGTGTGCGCTTTAAATAAGCATAGACCTTATTTAAGACACAGTCATGCGCATTTGAAGCTTATAAAATGGCGAGGTGCTTTGAGTTTCACACTTGTGATCAAGATTATGCTCTTAACTGAGGGTAAATACTTATTTCTTGTGCCACATGGGATCATATTAGTTTCACCAACATTTTTTATACAGAATTATATGCATGGCACTTCAACATCAGTCAGAATTTTAGATTCCTGTTAGAAACTTTTGCTCCAGGTGTTTAAACACACGTCAATTGATTTTATTTGGTTTTTCCACACTTTTTTCTGTTCCCTTAATACAGAAAGCACTGTTGCACAAGCAGCAGATCCAGCCCCTCTTCGAGCTCCCCATGGGCTACAAGGAGAAAGAGATGACGGCCGAGATGCTGCAGAAGCGCGAGGAACGAGCCCGCAAGAGACGCCTGCAGGCGGCCAAGAAGGCAGAGGAGAACAAGAACCAGACCATCGAGAGGCTCACCAAGACCAGCAAGGCCAAAATCAAGAGCACAAAAGAGCGCAAAGCCAAACAGACTCAGACACCGATGGTGCGGTTCTCAGATAACGCTCAGGAAACAACGATCTCTTACCCTGTCGGAGTGACTGCTCCGGCATCTGCCCCTTCATGCCCAATACCTCCTGCCCCAGCGAGCTGCGGTGTTGCTGGCTGCTCAAACCTGAAGAAGTATTCATGCTCTAAGACAGGAACTCCACTCTGCAGTCTGGACTGTTACAGGAAGAACTTAACGCTTGTAGAGAGCGCAGCTTCAGCTTAAATAACTCACAGGGACGTGGGTTAATGATCTTTTTTTTAAATAAACCTTGCACTTTTGCAACTGCAGGATTTATCTGAGGGATTTTGTGAGCATTTTTTTTGTTTGTTTACATTAATTGGGATAAATTTCCCAATAAATTCCCAATACATTTCCCAGTAAAAATCCCAACTTTCAAGATGAAGTTGATGGTTTGTTTTGTGAACACGAAGGCCTTTGGTGTATCAGATCCCGATCCGTCAGTAGTGAAACCACATGAGAGAAACTGTGCTAATTTCAGTTATTTATGTAGAGTCACCCTCTGGTACCTGTGAAGCAATTGCTAAAAAAATAAAAAAATTCTAGCCCTTTCCCCTTTCCTGCCTTTTCTACTGAAACTATGCATTATTATTATATATATTATTTCTTTTGAAATAAATGACTAGAGCTGAGCAGTGATGATTTTGCTGGGGACAGGGCTGATTTAAAAACCAGAATGATAGAAACATGACCCATAAGAGAAAGCTAGATCATTTGCATAGAGAGATGAAAAATCACAGGCATTTTAGGGTATCTATTAAATTGTATGGATGCTACATGATGAGAACTTTACAATAACACTGGACATCTTTAACATCATTCAGAAATGAGAAACTGGACTTTGTAATGTCTCTGTAAATATTCAAAGTTGAAATTTTGTTCCATTTTGTTAAATTATGTTATATTACAGAAGAGCATGATGCTGAATCAACGCAGAACTGAAACCCAGAGCTTCATGTGTGACGTTTCAGTGAGAGAAAACTAAAGCGAAAATGTTTCTTGAGTACTCCAGATTTTTTGGAATCACTTGTTTTGTTTAAAAAAAAAAAAAAAAAAAAGATAAATAAATAGAATTACAACGTGGCATAGACAATTTGGTTGTGTTTATTTTGCACATCTGAGGTGCTTTTAATACAAAGCTGCTACATGTGGAAGCTGGTTTGCAGCATGTAAGAGAAAATATTCAGCAATTTTGACTCACGATGTATCACAATTGTGAGAAAGTAACTCGTTAGAAAAAGGATGTAGTTGAGTAAAAATAATTTTGAGATAAGTATGAGATTGTGTCTGTTATTTTTTATTTCTTTGATAAAAAAAACTATTTTCTTACGGCTGAAATGATCCTCCATTTTAAGTAAATGTTTCATACCACCAGAAAAAAAAAAAACCTGTAATGTCAGGAGATCACTACCCCAGCAGCATGTGCATCTGTTTGGCAAGTGAAAAGACTTTATTTGGTCCAGTACATTTAAGAAATCTCCATAGCTGCAAGGTTGTGAGAAAACCTGCAATGTGCAAGAATACAGCTTTGTTACAAGGCTTTTTTTAAAGCCAATTTTGTGTTCAAAATCGTTTTTTCACACACCAGAGAATACTTTACACTTGTCTATAGTCGAAATACAGGCTTTTGCATAAGTGTCCCTAAGCCTGTTAGCTTTATTCCCATTAAAAAATTCTCATTTAAAGAAAAAATAAAAATCAGCACTATCTGAGGTATAAATGTTGAGATTTTCTGATGACCATCTCCCAAAATCCTGCATTTTTACAGTAATCATTTCTGTGTTTAGGAACAGATCAGTGCTTTTTCAGCAACTCTAACAATAAAAAAAAAGGATCCTAAATTCTGTCCCTTTTTTAACCAATCATTCCACCTCAGTGCCTCTATGCAGGTTTTTCAATATTCAAAGTAAACCAGGAAACCTGAATCCAAAAAAAAACAAACAAAAAAACCAAACAAAAAAAGCAATCACACGGTGAGGCCGAATGAGAGCCTGAAGGCCATCTCCACAGGAACCTCTGGTATTGAGTCATGGAAACACACATAGAACTCCTGAGGGACGGGTTCCTGCACCATCCGCCTGCAACACAAACAACGAAACTGAAGTTATAAGATCTGAAGGAAAAGCTACACTAAAGGAGAGAGCACCAGTTAAATATCACAACGATAGTGTTTCTGATCAGCGTGTAGTTTTGAGTGTTGCATTACAGATACGGCCCGCTAAAAATTGTTTGCATTTCACCATTGCCAATAAAAAAGAAAGACAATTGCTGGAATAATCAGTCAGCATTTATACTTTTCTAATACGTTTTACTTATTTCTTCAGTCAATGGTATTTAAAACCCTAAAAATCCATTATTCCTTCAAAGATTTCACATAGGATGTAATCTGTTTGTAGTTTAAGTCTGATCCCATTTACACCAACATTAGAGAATTGAAATGTAATGTCATAATGGCTATAATTTCATTATAATGTGTCGAAATGCTGCATAAATTGTTTTAAAACCTGTCCATGCTAAATTACGCCTGTTAGCAAGGTAGGTAAGAAACATTGGAACATGTACCCGATGACCCAGTAGGTCATGGTGGGAGCAGGTTTCTTTTGGTCGGTCCAGTTCTCAGGTTTGCACTGGAACAAAATGCCATGTTCTTTCACAGGACCGAGGCCTCGGGAATTGTGTGGCCTGTCGGCTCCTCTACTATCCTGCTAAACCACATATAAAAAGAGGATACATCTATAAATATGCCAAATAAATTGTCAACAGCACCCTGTTGTTGATTATTGTCTAATTAAACATGCGCACACACACTCATACCCGTGGTGGCAGGCTTTGTTGAAAGGCTTGGCGGATGGACAGGCAGCAGTGGTGGAAGTTGCGGATGAGTTGAGGATGGATAGAGCCGCTGAGGTGGGATAGTTCGCGGTGTGTGGGAGTGATGAAGATGCCCTGCACCGTCTCCATCAGAATATAGTGAAAGAGCGTGTTTTCCAGACCTGCTGTGAGCCTGCACACAGACACATACGCACTGTTAATGACCTCCAATGTATTTTTTATTTAGTAGCACCAACACGGAAAACGCAGGCACACCCATAAAAAGCCTTAATAATCCAGCTCAGAAAATGGTGTTATTTAGATTGGCAAAACCCCCTGCCACTTTTTTGTAATGTTACCTCAGGATGGCATTTATTCATATTATTTAGAAAATGACCTGGGTTTTTTTTATCCATACAGACTCACTTCAGAGTGTTCTGCATCTCCTCAGCCTCTTTCTCTGTCAGGCTCTTCTTCAGAGAACCCAGATAGAACGGATTGGGCTGCTTAAGTTTCGGAATCTGCAGTAAAACATTTATTTAAAAAAATAAAGCTCATATAAAAAAAAAAACATATTTAAAGTTTTGGAACAATTTATGTTAATACATTTTGGGTCGTAAAATTAATTAAAGTTAGATACTCACTGAAATAAGATGGTATAATGTTAATTATGATAAATCATTCAGAATTTATTAAGAATTAAGAACAGTTTGGTAGGATTTTCTCTGGTATATGCCTTATGCTACTACAAATACTGTTTAATAGTATAAAGCCTAATAGTAATTTAACGTCTAATAGTAATCACAGAAAGATGTCATTACAGCTGAAGTATAAATGAAAGGTTATAGAGTATAAAATATACTGGAGTATTTTTATAATTGGATCAGCTGAGTATGCTTTCTTTCTTTATTTTTAACAAAATACTACAGAACACATGAAACTTAACAAAAATAGAAGAAATAGGTAAAGGCAAAGCAAGCCGAACCTTAAACAGCCCTCCACTACTGCCACTGCCATCTGATCCCCCAGACCCCAGAGAGTCCCTGCGTGTACCAGCAGATGGCATCCTCAGCCCAATGTCGCCCTGCTCACTCCCGCTGTCCGACAAACTCCTCTGGGGGCTCGGCTTCCTGCCCTTTGGTCCTGACCCTGCCTCTCTGAACAAGTTTCGACCAATCGTACCGGGTGACGGTGGCTTGATGGCTGCTGTCAGTCGGTTTAGGATGGGTGAGCTGCTAATCACATCCTGGCGATCCCGTCCACTGGATGGCAGGAACCAGTCGGCACAGGACAGGCAAGGAGTAGGAGGAGCTGAGAGGCGTTCTTCAATAGCCGGCTCAAGACTCTCAAGCTGTAGGAGAGTTGCTTTGACCTGATCGACGTAGATGCAATCAGGACCCGGAGATCCGAGCGCAAGAGAAGCACAACCACCAGCTTGCAGTAACACACACTGCATATAATGTCTCTGAAAATATACAAAAGACAGAATTCTCATTGTAGTCTTTTATATAATTTAATATCTAAACACGTTGATCCTTGAAGCTCAGAAAATCGAAAAACAACAATCACACTGAAACACCGAGAGAAAGCGCAAAAAAAAGCCCAATGAGAATGAGGTGGGATTAAAAAATATAATGGAGTCATCAAATCAGAGCACAAAATAGGAGCATGAAGTGAAAAAACGTGTGCCTGATGTGTAAGAAACAGAACTACAGTGAAAGAATAATGCTGCGCCACTGGAGATCCAACATTCTTCCCAACGTCCTGACAGGAATGTGTAGCAATAAGACTAACAGCAGGGAGACGTAGCCACAGGCGGGGCAGCTGAGAGGATATTGAATGAAGCAGCATGGCAGCACTGCGCACTCAAACACACACACACACACACACACACACACACAGGTAACATATTTAAATAATTGTACATCTGGAGTGTTAAAAGCAAAATAACTGCCAATATGCACTTGGGTAATTACAACAAATCGAAATCCGTCTTTATTTTTAAATAGTTTCAGTTCACCAGAGGTGTTTTATCAAAGGTTTACCAATAAAAAGGCACGAGACACACAAATCTGTTTGATTTCATTAATGTCTTGCTGAACCATGGTATGCAAAAGAACAATAATTAGCAAAAAGACCTGACCCATATGGACAAAAGTATTGTGACACCTGACTTTTCCAGCCAAATGTGGTCCATCCTGAAACTGTTGCCACAAAGTTAGAGGCACACAATAGTATAGGACGTCCCTGGAGGTGGTAGAATAAAATTTTCTCTTCACTTGAACTAGGAGATCCAAACCTGGTCCAGCATGATAATACCCCTGTGCACAAAGCAGGTACTTAAGTAAAAGTAGTGATACAGTAAATAAAATATTACTCCAGTATAAGTAAAAGTGCTCCCTTTAGACATTTAATTGAGTAAAATTACAAAAGTATTTGCCATCAAATGTACATAATTATACAAGAACTATGATTTATTACGGCTATTATGTTCCTATTATCATTTTTATCACAAGACTCTTCGCTTAAACAACTCAGTTTATGTGAAAAAACTCAAATTTACTCTTAGTACACCAATCTATAAATAGAATGATATTAATGAGTTAATCACTGATATCTAAAAATGATCATGAGCCCAAAACCTTCTTTTAAACGACTTTAAAAAATCTTATAAAAAAGGCCACGGGTGTTGTGGCAAGTTGGAGTTAGGAGATTCTTCTATTATTTATTCCTCTCAAAATGTTCTGCTTGATGTTGAACTGATGCTGAACTGTATGTTCGTGCTTAGTAGATACCACCAGCCGGCAGTGGTGGTTTTAGCTTGAATGGTGCAATGGGTGAACCACACCATAACCCAAAGGCTCCCCATTGATTAGTTTCAGCTTTGAAATGCTCCTCTCTGCTTCAGCTACTGCCACTGGATGAGTAAGAACATATTCCCTGAGCAGTCCCAAATTTTGATACACCTCTGAGAGTTCAATTTTATGTATAAATATCACCCTAAATAAATTTATTGCACAATTAAATTCACGTCATTTTGCACAATTGATCAAACTCTCAGAAACAAGAACCAAACAACTCCTTGGCTAATTGTAGCCATACAAAATCTCTGTAAGCGTACTCCTAAATCTAGAGGAACATCTTCCAAGAAGAGTGGAGATTATTATAACTGAGATTTATTGTGTCTCTTCAAAATGTTTGAAGTAATTCAGAATCCATAGGGAATCCATATATTCCATAAACAAGTAGGCTAAGAAGTAGTAAAAAAATAATTATTATTCTCTATGCAAAAGAAAACATAATAAATGAAAATTATTCATTAAAATCCACACAAAGCCTTATCAAATAGTTAGTAAGAATGGATCTGTCTCAGTGATCATTTTTGTCATTTTGTCACAATTTAAAATGGATCCTTTTTCTGTCACCTGCTACAATTTAAAGCTGCACTTCAATTCACGTTCATGTCACCAATTCTCTAAAGTGCATATTGATGATATAGATATAGATGCCCTCAACCCTCACCAGACCCACGATGAGGAGGAAGACGCGGCCATTGGACTCGCAGTAGCCTGGGTGGGTGGTGGTGGAGAATTCAGGCTGTGAACGGCGCTGCAGGAACACCTCCCTCCACACCACCAGCTGCCCCACACGCTGCTCTGCACCCAGACACAGCAGACAGTAGTGCTTACAGTACAGACACACGTCCAGCAGGTCCTCTTTAGGCAGATGGTTCGCTATCAGATAACCCTGAGTGGAAAAAGAACCGGTCTAAGACTTTAGGGGAAAACAAACTGCAATAAATTTGGCATTTTTCCTTTATTTCTGCTTGAATTTTGCATTTATGTCACATTCCGTCTAGAAGTTATACAGGAGTTAGAAGCATCTTCAGGATTGTACTAATGATACGAGACAAGTGTAAAAAACAATAAATCAATTGTTATGTATATCAATTTAGCATTGCTCAACTGCATATGTGCATAATGTCTTTTACTTACACACACACACACACACACACACACACACACACACACACACACAAACTTGGTATTTGATCTACAAATGTAAGACAGCTATCTATAAACATAAAAACTATAAAGAATCTCATAGGGGGAAAAAGTGTCAGTCATCTTGTGTAAAGATTCTTCATCAACAAACTCAGACAGGAAGTGTGGCCCAAAGTTCGGAAAGTAGATTTGTGCAGTAAAGTGATTTGGGATAATAATACAGTTTCAATCTGTATGTTAGAGACTTTATATACAATAAATACGGTATAACTCTATACGGTATAACCCATCCTTTGTGCAGCACTTGCTTGGCATTTACAGAGCTGCAGTGCTACTTATTGGGAACATTTCTGATGTTGCTAAAAGACATAGGGGGATGTAGTGGGGGGATGGACTTACCTTGTAAAAGAGACAGGACCCTAGAATAACGTACAGACGCCTCATGCCATAGAAGTCTTCTGACTGTTAAAACCAAAAGTCACAATAAAAAACATTTCAAAAAGAGAAGACTGCACAGTACTTTAGCTCCTATTTACATAACATATAAAGAAGAGAAAGGAAGAATTTTCTTGACTGACCATGTCACCAAAGTCTGAGGACTCAAAGTCTGAAAGAACAGTATCCACTTCGACCTGTGAAGCCACAGAGAGGAGTTTCAGAAACAAGAAAAACCCACTTAAGACACTGCAAAACATTCTAATGATCCTGAATATCATACTTAACATTCACATTATTTAACAAGCGTGTGTGTGTCATTAAAACGTGTGATATATTTTTAACAATATATCCTGTTACCTCGCTTTTGTGCACCAGTTCACCTGAAATTTTTACAATTCGTTTCTCAAATCTCTCTAGTGCTTGGCTTAATTAGAGGACATGCCTTAATGTCGGGTGGTAAAGTGAGCCAGCGCATGGCGGGTAAGTCGTCTAGGAAGAGGGTCCCGGATATGTTTAAGGAAGAGGAGACAGGGTTGTCAGTCAGACGAGAAGGTTGGATGAGTCTCTGGAAGAACAAGCAGAAGAGATGATCCAACCGAGGAGCATTTTCCACCTCACAGAAGGCACTGTGGAGAAACAATAAAATGTATTCATTTCTTTTTCTGCTGTTCATTCTACATTCAGTTTGGTAATAATGGTGGTAAAGGTTTAGTGGGTAGCTAGAAGTGGTTTCAATGCTGAAATACTGGCCTTGCTAAATTACCCCTAGTTGTGAAAATGTGTGCACGGTGCCCTGCAATAGCTTGGCATCCCATTCAAAATGTATGCAATGTAATCTCCTGCCAACATTTCAAAAATTACAAATTGGCAATACTGTGTGCGCCAAGCTTTAACATCATTATTTGCCATAAAAACCACATTTAAATTGTTCTTGCCTTTTTTCCAAACTGTTCACAGACTTATTTTAACTGTTCAGAATTTCTATGTTCTCTTTCCTGCTAAATAACTACTGTTACCACACCAAAGCAGTAAAAACCATACCAAATACACAAAACCACACAATTACAACTGCGCAAACACTCAACCTTTTTGGCTTCTGCCCCACTCATCTGTAGACAAACACCCTCTTACTTCCTCACACACATAGAACTATAAAACACGACAGGCGTAAAACACTACAAAAAGTGATCTAAATGTATGTTTCTTTTTTTTTTTTTTTTTTTTTTTTTTTTTACAAATTAATTAATAGAAAAGAGGACACAGAAAATGAAAGCACTCAGACAGACCAATTTGTGTACAGTACAGCAGAACAGCACCCACCTCTGCAGAGAGCCGTACATGACCCTGAGAGTTCGCACTAATCCCTTTATAACAGTCTGCAGATGCAGTAGTGGCACCCTGTAGGTTAAAACATAATTTATGAACAATAAAAAGCCAAAAATTATACCTAAGTTTAGTAAATAGATTAGTGGCAATTGTCCAATCACCATGGTGTTTCTGTGCAGGGTCTTAAAATACATCAGTAAGTCTTTGTGATCTCACTATGTAGGTTTTGGGTGAGAAGAACTTCCATCATTTTTGTTACATAATTAACTAAACTGCAAGTATTTAACAACAAATTGTACTTATCTCCAAAAGAGAATAAAATAATAAAGTATATTGAAACTATAGTTGGTGTGAGAGGATAGTCACATGATTACCTGTCAGCAGGTAGACCAATCACCAGCAGATTCTCTCCTTCCTTCCAATAACCCACATGGACCAAATGTTTTCTAAGCAACAGAGAGGAACTACACACACACACACACACACACACACACACACACACACACACACACACACACACACACACACACCCATGCACATTGAATGGTTTGAAATACACATTTAATTAGGCATGTCAGAAACTTGATATTTGTCTAATACGTAATTGTCATATCAAATTAAATAGGTCGCACATCGTCTCATATGTTGTGTTCACGATAGCTAAGAAATCAAATCGTAGCTCGGATTTAAATAAAATCTAACCTCAGTATGTTCGAGTTTCAAAGTGAAAAAAAATACATGAATGCCTCGATAAAACCATATCTTTTATTTGTTGTGTCCAAACACCAAAAACCCATGAACTAGCAAAATGCTGGCAAGCGATATGTGCAATTTATTAACATTTATGATGTGTTTGCCTTATTGTGTAGTGTTAATTGTGGTTAATGTTACAGATTTAAACAAACAATAAATCTGTATGTTGACGGATGAAACTAGTACTTTATTTACTACTGATTATGTGTGCAGATATGTGCATATGATGCTATATTTTGAACATAGAGTTAAGGAGCGCTTCCCCTTAATGAGAAGTTAAGAGAAGAAAGAAAAAAGTTACCTGACTATCTGTCCTCCGGTGACATTCTCCAGCATGTCACACAGAGTGAGGAAGATCCCTCGTATCCCTTTCAGCTGTGCTGCCGCCTCAGACACTGGGTACTGGTACAAGATCTCCTGCTGCAGAGAGACAACACATAAATTAACAGAGATTTTCCACACAGTGTCTATTAGAAGTTATGTAAAACTAGTGAATTAAAACTATCAGTGCATTTGCTAGTTTAAAAATAAGATAATCAGTTTAGCTAGTTAGCAGAGAGCTTCTTTAATCTGGACAATGTAAAGGTTCAGTGACAATGAAAGCAAGACAATCAACATTTTTCTTCAGTCATGAACCACGAAAGGGCTTTGAATGACTTCAATAAACTGCACTTATACTGCATCAATTCTTGCTATCCTGAGAAATGACAGACAAAACAGCTAAATCAGGCCATTTATATGGAATGGTCTTATAAACACAGCAAACATGACCCAATTTTAATGTAGCCCGGAATTAATTTAAGACCCAAATGTCTTAGCAAAAGCCCTCGTGCTTAATCAATGGTTAAAAAAAGTGCCATAGAAAGAGATGCCATGGCACATGCATATTAAACTGACTGATAATGAGGCATAAAATTTGTTGAGGGACTAAACAATAATAAGGCAGTTGCATTCATTTCTATTTATGTCTTTAAGTAAAGAGTACGTTTACTAATTGTATCATAACCCTGTATTCTGAAAGTAAGGACATAAAAATAAACAGTTTTCTCACAGAAAGGCAAGCATACTCTATAAAAGGAATCTCTGCTCTAGTTTAAAATAAAGGAGACTGAAGAATGAAGCAATGCTTTATTCATTTATTCAGAGTAGATGAAAAAGTGGGGACCCTCTTTTACTGAGTTCTGATTAGTATGCATAACAGGACACTTCAACCTCTCAGAAACCTGAAGGAAACATGGGTGTGTATTTACATACGAAACAAAAGCAGGACTGAAAAGGAGAATGTAAAAGGGTCTCAAAAGAGCACAACAGGACATGAAAACACAAAATCCTTTGGCACAAGGAAAGCAAATCCCAATCCTAACCTCCGTTCTCAGATTGAAAACCTCTAGCTTCTTAGATTTTCAAAAACAAACTTGTATTTTGTTTCTGATTGACAGGTGATTTAGCACATTTGGCGCTATGTAATTATTATGAGGACATCCAACCATTTTGGTCCTCACAAAGAACTGAATGCATGCACATGCACACAGACACCCAGATGCCAGAAATGTAATGTCAGAATGTTAAATCATGGTTGAAACTGTGTAATTTGTTGCATTGAGCAGTCACAAGCAGCTCAACACAGCTCCATCAGGTCCACAGGAGACTGTTAGAAATAAGAAAAGCAAAATATTTGGGAGAATAAATTGGCTGTTTTTCCTCAACAGGTGGTTTAATGAGGTGAGGAACAACAAAATAATTGAGCAGGTTGTTTTTGCATTCAGATTTGTGACCATGGCCAAACAGGAATCTATATCAGGCCTCACCTACTGACAAACTGCAGTCTGAATGTAGAGCTAAGAAAAAATACACAATGAGTAAAAATATTAAAAGAGAAGTTCAGCAGAGGATGATACCCTCTGTAGAAGATGCAGTTAATATAATATAAGGCATTTTTGAAATACACTTATTTCAAAGGATTAAAGGACTAATTAAAAAAGGTATGGCATGAATTGTACAAAATAGATTAATAGTCCACAGAATGACTGAAAGGAACATGTTTAGTTTTCACTTCAATCTTAAAATCCATGTGGCAAGATGAAGAACTAATGCCATAAACTATTCCTTAACTATTACGCATTTTTATTGTTGTTGTTGTTTAATAAATATGGTTACTGATTCAAATCTGTGTATAGATTAGTTGAATAATAAACTTACTGAACTGAGAAATATTGAAAGGCAGAAAGTAAACCCCATGAACAAGAACACAAGGTCTATAGTACCTGTGCCATGAATCAACTCAGTGAATACAACTCAATTATTCAAATGTTGTAAGATTCTAATCTCCATCAAACTGAATACTGTGCACATTATTGTCATTTTGGACATGTGTACACATTCAGTGTGAGTGACCTGTTATCTGAGAATAACTATAAGACCTTAAAAACATTTCATCTGAGAGGTTAAAAGACTGGTATCTCTCAAGGGTTTACTGTAATTCCAGCTCTGCATAAATCTAAATCTATTTGAGTGTTTCATGCCACTAACAAGACCGACTAATCCTCACAGGAGCAGATGTTATTAATGGAATGTCAGTTTGATGTTATAAATGATTTAGAACAAGCTCATCTCCTGTTGCTGTTGAATGAAGACACTGCTCAGTGTGGCTGATGTGTTTAGTCACTGCTGCCGCAGCTCTTCTGGCAGAAATTAACTGAAGAAAGGTCGAAATTATGATGTGACGCAGATTAATTGGGCCTTTCTCTCATTTTTAAAATACTTCCTGGTCCATTCTGTTATATCCTTCGATGGCACAGTTCGGTATCATTCTTTTTCGACTGACTTACTAATCAAAAAAGAAGCTTCCAGAAAGATATGTACAACCTTATCCACAATTAATAATAAAACCTCTAGATTTCCAATTACAACCATTCCATACACAATGCCAACATGAACGACCAAATGTACACCAAAGAAACACGATGAAGTATAGCCAACATTAGCTGTAAACATTTTTTCATAAGAAATACAAAAAGCTGGCATAATAATGATTTCATGACATAACTGGAAAATAGCATTATACATAATTCAAATCTATATGTACTCCTCTACAATATAAACCATAGGGGTGTTTTAAGATGAACCTAAAATCACAGTAAATTTATTTATGTTTAAAACCATATTATTTTTAGTGCCTTTATCATTTTGCCAAATGTCTGCAAACTGTTCTAATTCAAAACAAATTCCACTTTTATTTGTCACAAACATAACCAGACACGTGCTTCATATGGCCGTCCCTTTACACAAAAAGGAACTGTAGTTAATAATAAAAGCACAATATTTTAATTTGTTTTACTTTCTCACTTCATGTACAGAGATGATTGTAAACATTTAAATCACTGACCTCCACCTGAGCTGACTCAGAGTCTAGTTTTAGTGACAGGTACATGGCGATGTGAGGAACGTGCGCTACACTCATCTGCAGCTCCGTGGTGTCCTCACCCCAAAGGAGTCGCACCAGCTGGCTGACGGGGGCGGTGGGTCTCGATCTCGGCACCTCAGAATCCATTACAGTGCTTGCGATGCCGGTCTCCAGAGTCAAATGCACCTGAGAAATGGTGAGCAAACAGGAATAAGCACTCGCCGATAATCACAATGTAGCACAAATAAACGAAAGGTACTTAAAAACTAATAATAAATTGCTACGGCTGACATCTTAATGATTGCAAAAATATGAATAATAACATGCAAACTATTCAAATTCTAGCAGGCAAACCCTAGAAGAAGTATTCCAGAATAAATTGTAGTCATTGACTATGTTGTATTGAATCGCTTCATAACTCATTATTTTATCTCAGGGTAAGAAAAAATTAGTGTGTGTTTAGGTATGCTAAAGGAAAACTTGCCATAAATAAGCAAAAGAGTGAACAGAATACTAAGAAAAGGAAAATTTGACAAACTTTACTGTGCCCTAGAAAACATTATACTACAGTCATTAAATGGTCATTCTGAGGTGGTGAGGAAATGGACAGATATTGCATCAGGGCTGTGAAAAGCCAGTCAGTTCTTCTTCAGACTTAAATGAAAACTGCAGTAAATGGAACTTAATCTCTCTGCATTTGTCGGTGTGTGTGCAGTGTGTGTGTGTGTATGTGTAACAGTGTAAGCTGGACCGAATGCTGGGATCCAAAAGCAGAAACCATGTTTCCACAGACTGACCAGAAACAAGCATTCAAGCTATTTTGTGCCAATGTGTGAGTTGATACACTATTAGAACAAAGGTTTGTGAACACCTGACCATAAGATTTGTATGTACTTTTTGAACATCCCATTCCACGTTTAGCCCCTATTTGCAGTTATAATAACCTCCACTCTTCTTGGAAGATGTTCCCCTAGATTTGGGAGTGTACTTGTGGAGATTTGTTCTCATTTATCAAAAAGGGTGTTAGTAAAGTCAAGTACTGATGTAGGTGAGGTGAGGAGGCCTAAGGTGCAGTCAGCATTCCAATTCATCAAAAAGGTGTTCAATAGGGTTAAAGGCAGAGCTCTATAGCAGAGTATCTTCCACTCCAACCCATGCAAAGCATATCTTCATTGAGCTGGCTTTGCACACAGTGGCATTATCATGCTGGAACAGGTTTGTGCCTTCTAGTTCAAGTGAAGGGAAATTTTAATGCTATGCATCCAAGGACTTTATATACAACTGTGTGCCACCAACTTTGTGGTAACAGCATGGGAAAGAACCACATATGACTGGAAAAATCAGGTGTCTCCATACTTCATACTCCATATAGTAAAAATATGTAAGTGTTTTGGAATGCACACTGTTCATTGAGAAGTTAAAAAGAATAATATATCCTACAAAATATTAAGCTAAGCACATGGCTTATGAATACATGATCACAGTTATGAAGAATTTGGTTAAAGACAAAAGGACTGGGTTAAATATAACAAATGTTACCAATTCACTGGTCTTAGTCAAGAAACTACTTTCAGACCAAATTCCTAAAAATAAAGGAAAATTACTTTTATTAAAGGAAAATTAAAGATGAAACATCTGATAAGATTAGGTGTTTAAATGCCCACCCCTGACTGCCACTTTACTGTGCAACCAAAATATAGAAAACTTTGCACATTGAGGCAGGACACAAGTAAAACCCATAAAAAGCAGCTGAATGGTAAGAGCTCCACAATCTTCCACAGATTTTTAACAAGCAGAGAGAAACATTTAAATTGACGCTGAACCACCGGTTCAACCTCAGGGTAACATGTTTTACCAAAAAAACTTAAGATTTGCTGTTTGTGTACTGGTCAATAATATGGTCCTGTGTTTTTGAACGTAATCTCATTATGGATACAAAATGCTGGCAAACATAATTTTTTAAAACGCGATACTAGCCTGGACTGAGAACTCAAAACATGACACATCTAACCTTATTTACCCAGTGAATGATCATGTCCTCCAATATACTACAAAGCATTTTTAAGAAATAAAGAAAAAAGACTTTTTGCTGTTCTTTGCTGAATCTTTTGGCGTAATTCGCTTTATGCGCTCATCCTCTAATCTGTCCCTTTCTCTCTCCCCGCTCTTCCATCCGCAGAGTAATAGCACTTTTCCTGTGGCTTCCAAATGTGAGCTGTGCCATAACCGCCATCGCTACTCTGGCGACACAACCATGTAATCCACATTCCAATGTTTTTCAGGCTGCTGAACCGAACAGATCCAGCTTGGGAAGAGATCAGAGGAAATGCTTTGTTGGACATAAGCGTACATATAGAAACAAGATAACTTCATGTATAAAGGAAGCAATCTATATTCTTATATACAAAACTTAGATGCTAAATGAAAAAACTTAAAAGATTAGGAGATGCACTTACATCATTACATAATGCTAGGGTTTACAATCCAGGCCTAATCAGTTACTCAAAATTGTGCTGCCAAGCAAAAATACATGCAAAAAGACTCTCTGACTTGCTCATAAATGCCTCATAAAATAGGACTGCATTTTATTTAGACTCCTCTAAAGACCTCATATTATCTCATGTAGCCACCATATGTTACCCTGACACAACGTTTTCTAAATAAGCTACTCTGCACTTTGAAACCAGACGTCTGTATTTAAGGGATTAATTGGTTTCGACTTTTTAATGAAACGTATTCTTTTTCTATGAGCACTTGCAGTCTGCTGTGTCCCTACCCATTACAACATGGCTGCTATTTGAGTTTAAGTTTTAGATTTCTTTTGGTTTTTTTATTTAATAATTCCACAACAATTATTTTCCACATTTAAAACACATTTAGAACATCTACCATCCATTAAACAAAATAATCTTTAAATTAAAAAAACAAATCAAGACCACCAGTGCAGCAAAATCCCAGAGAACTAGGCTATATTTAAGACAAATATTTATTAAAATGGTAGATGTCATCTTTAAATGTATGTTTGAAGGATTTGCCAAATTCAGCATGAAGCTATACATTTGTGCCTTAAGCTTTTCAATCTCCTCAGCACATTCTGTTGCATGTAAGTGGTAAAAAAAAACACATTAAACAGATCAAACGCAGAAGCTTTTTATAATTGGGTTCCTCAGGCCCAGTTTATATTTGGTTGCTGTTGGAGACCAACATGCTTTCTGTCCAACGTAGAAGCTTTGTTTAAAGTACCACTTATAAATGCCCTGAGAAGTAATAAAACACTAAAAGGTAATAAACTATGGAAAACAAGCAAAAAAAATCTACAAAATTTGTTCTTTTGAATCTCTCATGATTTTTGAATGGGCACTAAATTCTGGTCCAATGACATCCACAGTGTGCAGATGGGACCTCACGAAATGTCTGACGTACAGCATCTGTAAATAATTCTAACTTTTATAGTCGCATTATGGTGGTGTTCCTCAGAGTTGCGGTACAGTAGGAGTGTGGGCTTCCCAGAAGACTTTAACAGACTTTATTTACTATTTTGGGATGTACAAAATGATGATCCAGGGACTGCACATTATGAACTGGAATGCCCATATATAACTATGATGAAGCACATAAAAGAGTGACAAATTAAAGGAGAAACCAACATAAAGAATCTTACTAAAGTCACCATGCGTGTGCAAAAGCTATTCCCTTAGTTAGTGTGTTTTGATGATGATAATGAGGAGAAGGAGGAGGAGCACTGCCTTAAACACTACAAAATCTCCCATAGATATTCATTTATAGATATTGACATGTCAGTATGAAGATCAGTGAATATTAATATTATTATTCTTATTATAATAAGTAATTTCTCATCATACTATTCAACAACCTTCTAACCTGTTCATGGGAACAGAGTCACAATGGAAGACATCACTTCCTCTTGGCTATTAAATGCTTCATCATTGGATAAGAGAGATCAGTCAGAAGAACTTCAGGAGTGTTCTTCAGTGACTTGGAGTCAACACCCGTCACACAGCATAATAATGCCACAAATTTTTCCTTTCATTTCCATTCATTTGTATGTTGTGATTGTGATTATTAGCCTAAACAATTAATTAATGTTTTATCATACTATAATTATGTTCACATGTCCTTAATTGTTTTATTTCAAATGACTATAGGTATTAACTTCCTTGTTTTCACCAAAGGAGTTAAACAATAGGTCATTTCAGTGTCAAGTTTAAAGTATTTTGCTGAACCAATGTGAAAACACATTCAAACACACACCTGTGTTGGTCCAGAAATACAGGACAGAACTCTCTCAATATTCTCAGATGTAACTTCCACATCATCAACAGCTACAAGAACGTCACCTAAAAAAAAAGAAAATGATTATATCATTTAAATATCTGCATCATCTTCACTACCAACAGACAAGGGTATCATTAATCGCTCCAAGATTAGTATCGTATGGATAAAAATATCTGATTCTCTGTTTTTTTAAATACACTACCAAACACCACATGATTTCGTGCTTCTGCAAAACGAAACCTCCACCACCTGCTTTTCAGAGATCTGCACACTCCTATCTCGTTTGTACAGATTTCCCCTGCGTTATTTTAGACATTTAAATGGCTTAATTGCTTTAACATGGCCAGGCATTTCAGAGCCACATGTAAAAAACTAGTTTGTGGTGATTTATCCAGTTGTGCAATTCCATTGGAATCCCTTTGGTGTGTCTGGAATTGGACATGCTGGACTACTGTGGATTTCGCCTGCATGTCATTTCATGTGGATGAAAAGGTCACCGAAAATTTTTAAAATATTCAATAGTAAAATTTCCCTCACTTATTTTTTAAGGATTTCTTGATTCTTCCAATGTAACTATTCCAAATAAAAGTGACGACCGGCTACTGATCTCTATCAGACATCAACATTTGTGCATTTTAAATGGATAGTAAAAACAAATAATGCTGCACCTTGTTACATTTAGAGTTTAATTAATGTAATTTTAAAGCAGGATGGTTGGCAAAAGCTTAAAACACACATCTGAAAAACTATTTATCCGAGATTGAATCTTCCAATTAGCATTCTACACTCTACAGACGCTTCAATTTGTACTCAATTCAACCTCCTGTCATCAGATCTTTCAATAAATGTAACTCTTTTGTGAGCAGTTTTCTCTCTATCAGACGGCCATTGTAATACGCCAAATAAAATATTCATGCCCAAAAATGATGTGGCTGATTTATTTTAAATCGCTAACGCAACGAGTCTCAACAAGTGCCTGGAAAATATCAAAAGCTGGAAGGCAAATCATTTTCTGAAATTAAATGAGAACAAAACAGATGTTATTCTCTGGATTTGGCCCACCCAACCTACAAACAGTATAATAAATAACATCGGACACTGTCGCAATATATTAGACTTCACATTAGGAACTTGGCAAGGGTGGCCAAATCTGATGTTAAGAGAAGCTTCTTTCAACTTTTTACTAAACTAGACCGTGTATATTTTTTCAGGATCTGGAGAGAGTTATGCTTGCTTTTATTTGATCTCAACCAGTCTGCTGTAATGATTAGTATAAGGGTGTGAATAAGTGTTTTTCACCTCACAGTTATTATTAAATGCAGATGCTAGAATGCATATTGGTGCAAATAAAATCAGAACACTGCTGTTGCAGCTTCTCTCCCCTGGAACGCAATCCATTTTGGGATTACAATTATTTTATTTGGGGCTCTTGAGTGAAGCCACAGAAAATTGGTCAGAGAAGCCATAGACATCTGGAAGCAGGAATGAGCAAAACTGACTGGGGAGCATGCGAAGGGTGAAGAATGACTATGCATTTACTTTTATAGCATTTGGCAGACACTCTCTTTCAAAGCAACTTACAGTTATCTAAGCTGTTTAGGGTTCAGGAGTATAGTGGTAGCTTGTTGGTGCTGGGACTTAAACTTACAGCCTTACAATCAAAAGGCCAATGTCTTACCCACTGAGTAAACACTTCGCATCTTTTACTATTTTTTTTCACCGACTTTAAGTAGTGAAAGACAAATTACATCAAAATTTTTTAATTTCTTCTTTACTTAAAAGATTAAAAGCTTAAGTCTTCTTACCAATTAAAATCTGTGCACACTTGCTAGCAGGACTATGGGGTACCAGCCCATGAATGACAAGTCTCTCCCCATTACAGCTCAAACCATTCCGTGTCCTAAGTACCACTCCCAGTAATGCCTCCAACAAGCCCCCTTCTTCTGGGGAAGGTGGAGACATATTGCCCAATCGTTTAGGGTTGATGTATACACACACATCTTTCAAATATGGCTGCTGCACCACCAGTCCCGTCCGCTGCCCAGTCTGGTTTTTTAAAATAGACGCCGGTTGTTGAGATGCTCTGCCATTTTTTCCATCAGCCCTGCTTCGCGAAGATGGGCGTCGTTTGCGTCCGAGGATTTTAGCGAGCTTCTTGAATTTTGGGTGTGATTTTGTGTTCGAGTCGGCACGTTTTTTGCTGCTTTTGTCAGGGATGATCTCTGCCTCTTTTTCACTGAAACGCACATGATTGGTGGCAGCAGATTGAGCGGCGGTTACTTGAGAGAGTACAGCTTCTTCTTCGCCCTCACTCAGCTCCAGGTAGAAGAGCTCACCATTCTTCTGAACATCGTCAAGCCACTCAGGTTCTAGCTCGCTGTGACAGGAAAAAAGGATAAAGAATAATTCTGTTAAATGTTTCAAATTTTACATTGACAGAATTACTTCATCTGTCACATAGGGCTTCAGATATAAAACAAGCACATGGTGGAGCCAGGGATGTTGCATTAAGGTGGCCAGGGAGGGGCCAGCAGTTATCTTGGGTGGCACAGAAATTATCACTATGCAAACAAACATGGCACTCATCTAACCTTAAAATACTTTGTATAAGTATTGTAGGTGCCCAAAGATGTGTTTTTGTGCTCAAACACTCGGAGTTGATCTAGGCTCTGAGGTTGTGCTGCACTACTCATCACCAACATTTTATGAATGCTAAAAAACTGCGATACTATTCAAAGTTTCACGGTCCAAACATTATTGTATTGACATGATCGAGGTTCTCCTATTAATTAATGTCTGAGACAGTTCATATTTTAAAAATGCAATTACGAGTGGGGTGGCCAGTGGGGTGCCATGATTATCTCCATGGTGGCCATGGCCACTGCTGGCCACTCCTAGCACCACCCCTGAACAGGCAATAAGCCAAAATAGACACAGTAAAATCTATGATGTGAGCAGCCACTAAAAGTATTACACACACAAGGTAAGTTAATAGTGTGATCTTGCATTTCAGGCTGCTTTTCACATCTTCATCTTCATGTGCTTTCTGTATAAAAGTGAATTTTCTGAATGAACTCAATGACCCAGTTAAAAATAATTGAAAAAAAAAATGGCAACATGTGACAACCTAAAACACCACACATTGGCCTTAAATTCCATATTGTTTTTAAATTTTTCCACTCATCTGGCCTCATCTAATAGTCATTTGAACCGCACAACAGTTCTGTCTGGCAGCACAGGATGAACTTACAGGGTGCATTACAAAGTGTAGGGACTGCTTTAGGGAAAACTCACCACAAATCCTTTCAGTCCCAAACGCTTTCACAGTGCAGAAAGTACAACACCAAAAATGCACAAGTTTTCTTTCCTTTCTCTTTAAACGAGACCACACCATTTCTGTGGTGAGGGCTTAAAAAAAACATGAATTCAGTAAAGATGAGGAACAGCATGTAATTATTTATGAAGGATGGCTTTCTAAATTAGAAGCAGACCTTCTCTTTAAAACTGAAAGTCAGGAAAGGGAAACTGGCTTTTTTTTTTTGTTGTTGTTGTTTTTTTATCCAGATGATCAGGACCAGGGATACTTGCATGTACACTATTATGTACATTAATCATTACTGTTCAAATAAAATTAAAATAAGGTTTCATGAATAATGCTCAAAATGGATGGAAAGATCTGAGACATGTTTAACACTGAGACTGTGTGTATAATGCAGGACTGTTTGATCAACCTGTGCATGCTATAATAACCTATTACATTTAGATTTTTGTCTATGTGAGTATTTCCCCCATAACTCCAGGCTCTTACTCTGAATATTCCGAGTCTTTGGATGAACTGGAGTGTGTTTCACTTCCATCGCTGGTTTCAGCCGCTTCATCTTCTTCGTCTTTCCCACTCAAAGTGCAGGCGGAATTCTTCTCAAAACGCGCTCCGAACTCTCTATAGGCCATTCCTACATTTTCTACAAACCAGTCAAAACTTTTCAATGTGTGTAGTTTGTTCCAGGTTATGCGTTCGCTTGTTAGGAATCAGTTATGAGAAGTGAGACGAACTCGCCATGTTGTACTCATACGGGTTCTTGATGGGGAGCACGTGACCGATTATCGGCGCGTGATTGGATAAGATTAGGGTTGCTGTAGCAACGTGGAAGCTTTCGGTTGTGTGTACAGTGCATACTTGAAAGGCATACAGACAGTTAATGACCCATAATAATTATTATTATTTGAAATAAATATATACTATATTAAAAATATATATAAATCTTAAATGAATGGAGGCCATTTATGCAGGATATTTATTTGTCGTACTTATTCAACAGTGGCTGCACATTTTTCACTGCTACAGCCTATCTATCTATCTATCTATCTATCTATCTATCTATCTATCTATCTA
>JAAIIK010019974.1:0-15021 GCA_014706435.1 Silurus glanis | reverse complement strand
CACACACACACACACACACACACACACACACGGACGGACGGACGGACGGACTCCGGCACCGCGATATAGTGAGACAGCATTCAGACTCAAAATGTCCCGAGATGTTAAAGGACTGCAAATGTTTTATATATATATAAAAAAACGAAACTAATCTTAAAAGTAATACTATTGAAACGTCCTTCTGATGGTTTTGGTGAAATGCTGCACTCCTGAGCACTTCTCCAGATCTGTTCAGATCCCTTCTCCGTGGTTAAATCACTCTCATACCAAGTGTGGAGAGAGAGAGAGAGAGAGAGAGAGAGAGAGAGAGAGAGAAAACGAGACAGAGAAGGAGAAAAAGAGAAGCAGGGAGAGAGATACACATAGAGAGACAGAGAGAGAGAGCAGGCAGACAAAGAGAGAGAGAGACATAGAACTAGATATAGACAGAGAGAGAGAGAGAGAGAGAGAGAGAGAGAGAGAGAGAGAGAGAGATCAAGAACAAAAGAGAGAGAGAGAGAGAGAGAGAGAGGGAGAGAGAGAGAAAGAAAGAAAAAGCGAGAGACCTTAATTATATTATACTATATAAATAGTTGGAAGTTGCTGCTATATAGCAGTGGTTGGTCCGAATCACTGACTTATGTTTTGATATATTTTGGACCATAAAACTTCTCGATCTGTACTGGAAACACTATTTGTACAGTACATGTGTGCAAATGCGTCTACTTCTGCCTGTCTGAAACATCTCAGACAAAACAATTGACAAAACAATTTACAGCAGCTTCTGGTTTTTATAATACTGTACTGGTTGACACTACCTGATCTGATACCAGAAATAGATCTTTACTAGTGATTCTCTTGATATAAATTCACATTTTTAGTGAAGTTTGCACATTGAACAATACAAATGGTCTTTCCAGTACGGATCCACAAGTCCTTCACAGATTGCACCTGTGGGCTCTTTTGGTGTAAACTCCAGATTGTGATTTTGCCATGGAGAGGCCTTTTAGAGGGCATCCAATCATGCCAGCATTTTCACATCCTTTGATTGGATGGCAAGAGAGCGCACTAGTCAGATTCGCAAACTGTAGAAAACTGCACAAGCTGAAATATGGATATGGAAAAACTGAACATTGTAAGAAAAGATCGACCAAACAGTTAAAAACATTTAGCAATTAAGTTTTTTATGAACTCTTTATACCTTTTATACCTGCATTTTCTTTCCTGTAGAATTTGCACAAAAACACACCATTTGCCTTTGTTTCCAATCCCCAGGAAAACCATGCACAAAATGCACAGAAAAACTAGGGACATTTTTTTAAGGTTAATATTGATGCTTCTGCTAGAGATGATGTATGCTTGTGGTGATGCTGTGGCTACAGTGAAAGGAGACTTGCTGAATTTTGTTAATTTGGGTTTTTGCTTCAGTAATGCCATTCGTCTACCCAGTATGTGATACCTGTCTCTGAAACAGTGCAGCTTTTTACTGCATTTCTGTATAATATTGATTTTTTTTTTAGCCATGGTGTCATAATGATGGTATTAAGAGGTCGGTCACCACTGAAGGCCTAGGTGTGAAATACAGAGCCTGCCACTGCTATATAGTATACCATATTTAACTTAAATGTATAAATAAACAAATGTAAAAGATTGTGTGAATAAATGTGGAAAATTATGTTTGCACAAGTGTACAATTATTTAGAATAAAAAATAAAAATGCATGCATTTAAATGAGAGAGAAGTAGAAATTTAGACTTTTTGTAACTTTTCACATATTTGTAAAAGTAAGTCTTGGGTATTTTCAAATGTACATGTTTCAATCTATGATGCCATATAAAAATATCATAATACAGTTTAAAGAAGAATCTTGAATCCCTCTGATTTTTCTGAATGTTCCTTCTTTTTTGTAATATGTTTCTGTGAGATTTCTGACCTGTCAGAAAATCTTGGCTCATCTGATGTGATTTCTCCACCTGTAGCTCCTGTACTGCACACTGGCTCTTCACTCTTCTCCATCACCACATCCACTCATTCACAGGGTCTTTGGGATTGTTCAGTTTATTTGTGTGGTATTTTTTTTATCTTCTTTCACTTTTTCTATATTCTGCACTGCTGTGTTTACCTCCGTCAGCAGTGGTTTTCAGTCTTTTAGGGACATCCTCAGTACAGACACTAAGGCTGGGGGTCCCTGTAGGGGTTCATTTCAGTGTCACTAATGTTCATTACATTGTCTGCATCGCGATTTTTTCTTTAGTGATTCCCTCAATGCTCCTGTGTGGTTCCTCACTGACCTCTTCCGTCTCCACCCCATTTGATCACATTGCTTTGTTCTTCTTTTCTTACAGAAACATCACATGCAAATAATCGCAATTTGAATTAGAATTGTTTTTTAGTGAGCAAATGTGAGCAATTTCTTATTATTTACGTAATTCTTTTATTCCATGATTGCATTATCCACTTTATTATCAACGTGACATGACATGATTAACTGCTTTTCACCGCTTGAATTTTTATTTTATATATATATATATATATATATATATTTTTTTTTTTTTACACAACTTCTCTATATTCATTTCATTTGTATTATTTAGACATATGCACACATACAGTATATGAGATTTCATACTGAGCACAATTAATTTGTAGCTACAGTCATATGATCAAGACATTACCCTACATCATATAATTAAGACCTTCCTCTGAGAGGCAACATCATAACTTCTTTTTACAGATACAGTAACAACTCTGATCATGTACATTTACGGCATTTCTCAGACGCTCTTATCCAGCCCTTATCTTATTCAACTGAATAACAACTGAGCAGATATAGGGTTAAGGGCCCTAAGAGGTGGCAGCTTGGTGTGGCTGGGATTTGAACTCATGACCTTCGGATACATAGTTCAAGGTATGAACCACAAAACTCCACATGGAAGGAAGGAAGCGGTAGCTTTGTGGTTTAGGTTCAGGTCCAATCATTCACGCCAAATACATTAAACATTATCATAACAGATACCAAATTGCAACACTAAAAAAAAAAACATTATTTGCAAGTTACTTAATATAAAAAATTGTTCTATAGCTAATAAATTCTATTACTTCAGATAATAATCCAAAGACACATACATAAATATACATCTACAACTATATATAATTAATAATATAAAATAAATTCATTATTTCTAACTTTTAACACAATTGCCAGAATCACTCTGACCATGTATTCTTCCTCTTCTGCTCCATAAGAAGCAGAGAACGTTCATCAATAACTAAAGCACATGAAAGAATCATAAGCTCCAATCCGATTCACGCTCAGAAGAACACATCAAACCTCGTCATCGTGATTAGGGAGACGTATCGCTTTCAAATCACATTTCCGAGTTAGTTACTATAGAAATGATCCCTGAAAGTATAGTCTTAACTCATCATCTCAAAGCTCAGTGAAGCTCTTAAATTACACAAACATATTGAAGAGGGTAGATTTCAGCTTTTACAAATATCACACGCGAAAGTAACCAGCAATGAACACTGACTATTAATGACACCCAAAAAGACAACAAAATATTTAAATAAAAGCAGAAATGACTTTATATATGAATGAATGAACATTCCCATCATGCTTTGCGCCCACAAGGCTGAGTCAGTTCCACAGTTAAAGGGTCCTGCAGTTCCTCGACCAAACGCTAGGAAGAAGTAGTGAGGAAGAATTTTCTTTTCTAGCTTTGTTAGTTATTTAAACCGACCAGGCATAACATTATGATTTGTGAGTGATTAAAACTGATTATTTCTTCATCATTGCACCTGTTAATGGGTTGGATATATTAGGTAGCAAGTGAACATTTTGTCCTCTAAGTTGATAAGCTGGAAAACGAGCAAGCATAAGGATTTGAGTAAGTTTGACAAGTTTTTTTTTGTTGTTGTCATTTTTAAACAGCGGTTGATATGTATCGCTGTACTATCTTTGATATTTTGTGCAAACAATCTTTAAACAAAACAATTAATAAATAAAACACAAGACTAGTTTTGCATTCACTCAAATATTAATAAATCCATATAACCCAAATCAAATAATCAAAAATGGATTTATTTATTTATTTATTTATCATGTCACTTAATGTATATAATATGTTTGGCAATTTGCCATTATATAATGACCATTTCTTTTTGGCTGTAATAATAAGCACAGTTAAGAAAAATAACACAAATCCTGCACAATTTCATTCTAATTGTTTATAAATTATATTTTCCAAAAAAGTACTATAACATTTATTAACCCTCTGAACGAACTGAAAACAACCCCCCCCCCCATCTCTTCATCTCATGCTTCATAAGAAACAGAGAAAATTCATCAATGATTAAAATACATGAAAAAAACATAAGCTAAATCTGATTCAAGTGTAGAAGAACACATCACAATTCATCAGTGCAATTAGAAATTAAAAATAACACTTTCAATTACTTGTCATTCTTTTCTTTTATAAACACATCAAAAGTCTGTCATGCTTTCTGAACAATAAAAATACATTCTCGGAAGTGGAGAGTGGGTAATGAGATTATTATGAGGTCTTACAAAAAGACACATTTAAAGACTGATATGGATCATTGAGAAATGTATATGTAGGTTTAAGGCTATGTGTGAACATCAACATTTACTGCTAGCAAGAAAACTGTTTTCCACACAATAACACCATCCTAACTAGGCTGGAGTTGGTTAAACAGTTTTTGTTACATAAAAAAAAAAAAACTAAACTAATACCTACTGCAAACCAATCAAATAATGAACATCTATCCACAGAGTCTTCTTAAAAAAATAAAAATTACATTTGAATGAAAGCAGCATGTTTTATAAACATACACACATTCTAAGCATACTGTTTGGACTATAATAGACCTACTCTCAATCTTTTTTTACAATAGAAACAAAATCAGCAAACAACATTTCTGGTTGACCATCATACTCAAGGTCTATCAAAAAGAACTCTAAGTTATATACAGCAGCAATGTAAACTTCAAAAATAAATAAATATATACTCAATAATCACAACACAACAAAACTCAACTCACAGACTGAACTATCATTGTACCATGACAAACTAATTGTTAAAGGCTAATTATTAATTCCCCAAATAATCCATTTGTTGCTAACATGAAATAAAAACCTTTAGACAACATCTATAACAATTAAACTTACATTTTTAGTCACTAATCACTCTGAAGATGTACTCTTCTCCTCACACTTCAAAAGTAGTTCAGCAAGGATTAAACCTATGAAAGGATCAGTAGCTAAAATCTGGTCCAGGCCTGAAAGAGTGCATACAAATCATCACTGCAATCACAGAGACATAGCACATAATAACATTTTCTAATTAGTTATTATGGAAATATTCAGCAAAGGTGTAGTCTTCTAAGACAGTTAAGCATTTAAAATTACACACACTTTCAGAAGATGGTAAAAAACCACTTAAAAATTGTAGAGGGAACACTTTTGTGAAAACAAATTTTACTACACAGTGTTTCAGGCTGTGAAAAAAAAAATCTAAATTGATTACTAGCAAGAAGAAAAGCAAAGTAAAACAATTGTGAATAAATAGTCTGACTTGCACTGATTTCCTACTTTAATTGCAGTTCATTAACTCTAGAGATTCTGCTGAAAATAAAAATAAACCACTATTCTCATCTCCTAAATAAGTCTCCAATCACTCTAAACATGTGCTTTTCTTCCATTGCGTCAAAAACCCAGAACATTCTATAATGCTTAAATTACTATCTTAAATCTGATTAATGGACAAAAGAGTAAACCATTAAGCATCATTGTGATTAGGGAGACATAACACTTTCAAAACACATCTCCCAGTTACACCTTCTAGACTCAATCCAGGAAAGTATAGTCTTAACTTTTAACTTGCAGACTGTAAAGCTATTCAAATTGTCTGGGCATATGCACACTTTGCCTTTCTGATCTGCTAAGGACAAATTGGCCCTTACTATTCTTAGGCCCACCCTGTTGCCCCCAATGAAAGTAAAGTTTATGGTGTTCAGGAGTGAACATCCCTTTCAAATAATCTATTTCCTTCCCTTTCCCCAAACAATCCATTACCTTTGGAAATAGTTTTGATAATTTTTTTGTTTCTAACATTTCTAATGTTTAAAAATTAGCAAAGAAAAATAAGCATACAAACATTTATGAAAACAAATAAAAGAAAATAGGTATAATAAATAAACATTAATACGGACAACTAATCTATTGTTAACATATAAACCAGAATCACTCTGATCACGTATTCTTCCTCTCCTGCTCCATAAGAAGCAGAGAACGTTCATCAATAACTAAAGCACATGAAAGAATCATAAGCTCCAATCCGATTCACGCTCAGAAAAACACATCAAACCTCGTCATCGTGATTAGGGAGACGTATCGCTTTCAAATCACATTTCCGAGTTAGTTACTATAGAAATGATCCCTGAAAGTATAGTCTTAACTCATCAGCTCAAAGCTCAGTGAGGCTCTTAAATTACACAAACATATTGAAGAGGGTAGATTTCAGCTTTTACAAATATCACACGCGAAAGTAGACAGCCATTAAAACAAACTATTAATAACACCTCAAAACACAGCAATTTATTTTAAATAAAAGCAGAACATTTATTATACGAATGAATGAACATACCCATCATGCTTTGCGCACACAAGGCTGAGTTAGTTCAACAGTTCAAGGATCCTGCAGTTCTTTGACCAAACGCTAGATGGAAGCAAACGTACAACTTTAGGACAAGGTGAGTAAATTGTTTTTTTTTTCTATCGTTATTTGTTAATTAAATGCTTAGCAAGGTAGTTTATTGTGTGCTTTGTGCTTTTTTTGGACAGAAATTGATACGTATTGCTTTACATCCTTTGATATGTTTTAATCTATGGTTGAATATCAATATTTTTTCTTCTCATTGTGCAGCGTTTTCAGCAAATCACCTTATTTCTTGTCCTTGCGGAGCTTTTTCAATCTACCACTGGTGTATCATTTCCTGGCTTGCACACACCACAGATGTAGACTAGTTTACGAAGCTAACAATTAGCCATATCGCAAATTAAGTACCAAAATCTTTGGTGCCTGATTTTGGTTTGACAATTAATTCTGTGCATTCTGTTTACTGATTAAAATGTATTGTTCTGTGAAGGTTTATATATTTTCCCGCTAATAATTAAAATATAATTATTAACTATAAAATGAAGTAAAACGTTAATACAGTACAGCACTACATACATAAAATAGCATTTTTGCTGTGGCGTCCGCTTATCGGCGGTTTTGGAACGTAACCACCGAGATAAACGGGGGATTACTGTAACTACAGTACGTATTTCTTACTTATTTAGCCCCTCCCACACCAATCAGTCGACCAACATAAATGTAAAAAAGCAACCATAATATTTCTGCGTCAGACAAATCCACAGTGTGCGTTATTATTTTTTTTTCCAAGAAAGTATTCAAGAAAAGAAACATCATTTACATATTGCAAAATTGGAAAAATGACATACAGATGACAGTGTGACATTATATTTATTGCTTTGGAGTTGCTGGACGTGCTAAAAATGATACAGCCAACAAGAACCATTTTGAGCATAATCCTCTTGAGCAGAGGCAAAACGAGTCTTGGTTAATTTATTTTATTTATTATTTATTAAGTTTGGAGAACCACATATCAAAGGTTGTAAAGCAATACGTATCAATCAACGTCCAAAACTGACAACAGAAAAAGAACAGAGCACACAATAAAGTAAATAAAGGTTTGCTTCCACCTAGCGTTTAGTCAAAGAACTGCAGGGTCCTTTAACTGTGGCACTGCCTCGAGCCTTGTGTGCGCAAAGCATGATGGTTATGTTCATTCATTCGTATAATTTATTTGCTGCTTTTATTCAGTATAATTTCCTGTGTTTTGAAGTGTTATTATTAGCCTGATTTAATTGCTATTTAGTTTCGCGTGTGATATTTGTAAAAGCTGAAATCTACCCTCTTCAATATGTTTGTGTAATTTAAGAGCCTCACTGAGCTGTGAGATGATGAGTTAAGACTATACTTTCAGGGATCATTTCTATAGTAACTAACTCGGAAATGTGATTTGAAAGCGATACGTCTCCCTAATCACGATGACGAGGTTTGATGTGTTCTTCTGAGCGTGAATCGGATTGGAGCTTATGATTCTTTCATGTGCTTTAGTTATTGATGAACGTTCTCTGCTTCTTATGGAGCAGGAGAGGAAGAATACATGATCAGAGTGATTCTGGTTTTTGCGTTAATAATAGATTAATTGTGTGGTCTTTTGTTTTTATTTAAGAAATACAGTTTTCAATGTGTATGTTGGTTAGTGAAGTTTTGCTTTATTGTTTATTGGTAGCAGAGTTAATGAAAAGAAAACATAACAAGCTAAATAATAGTTGTTTTGGGAAAGTGAAAATAAAGAAATTGCTTAGAAGTCTTGAGTGAGGATCATCTGAAAATAAAATAAATGTGAACTGTTTGAAAACTGTTGTAGGTTTGATTTCATACATTCTAAGATTACTGTGAAAACCTGATCTTCAGGGTACTTTGAATATACTTACTGGGACATGATCACAGAGGCTGCAACCAACTTGGCAAAGTGTGATCAATTTGAATAGCTTTACAGTCTGCAAGTGAAATGTTAAGACTATACTTTTCTGGATTGAGTCTATAGGGTGTACCAGGGAAATGTGATTTGAAAGTGTTATGTCTCCCTAATCACAATGATGCTTAATGATTTACTGTTTTGTCCATTAATCAGATTTAAGATAGTGATTTTTTTTTTCAGGGGATTTAAGCATTATAGAATGGTCTCTTTCTTTTTTTAAACGCAATGGAAGAAAATTACATGTTAAGAGCGATTAGAGACTTATTTAGGATGAGAAGAGTGGTTTATTTATGTTATTTTCAGCAGAATCTCTAGAGTTAATGAACTGCATTCTTCTTCTTCTTTCGGCTGCTCCCATTAGGGGTTGCCACACCGGATCATCCATCTCCATACCCCTCTGTCCTCTACATCTGCCAATATCAAACCAACTACCTGCATGTCTTCTTTCACCACATCCATGAACTCCAATTTTGGCCTTCCTCTTTTCCTCCTTCCTGGTGGCTCCATGCTCAGCATTCTCCTACCGATACTCTAGATGATGTGGCTACCCTTAAATCCAAAATGATCAGGGAGAAAAAATAGCACAGTGGTATAATGACCATACTCGCACCTTCAAATAGACCACTCGGAAATTAGAACGTAAATGGCATTAAACCAAATTGACAATATTTTAAATAGCATGAAAGGAGAGCCTGAGTTATAAAAAATCTCTTAGTGCTGCTAGATTAGCATATTTCTCCACCCTCATGGAAAATAACAAGCAAAATCCTAGATTTTTATTCAGCACGGTAGCAAAATTAACAGGAAATAAAAGCACTGCACTAACATGCACACCATCAAAAGATAGTAATGATTTCATTATTATGATTTTTTAAATAATTAAGTTGAACACATCAGCCAATTTCAAACATCCCCTTTATCTCCAAGATCTTAGAAAAGGTTGTAGCACAGCAGTTATGCTGACATCTACTTAAGAAATAACATTTTTGAAATGTATCAGTCATGATTTAGGCCTCATCGTAGCACAGAGATGGCCCTATTTAAGGTGGTAAATGACCTGTTATTGGCCTCTGATCAGGGTTTTGTCTCTTTTTACTTGTTTTGCTTGACCTTAGTGACCTTAATCTTTATATATGCTGCCTCTTTGTGAAATTATACATAAACATGGTATTTGCTTCCATTGCTATGCTGATGATACACTGCTGTATATTTCAGCAAAGACATATGATAGAGATCAGCTTAAAAATGTTGAGGAGTGTGTAAAGGACATTAGACAGTGTATGCTTGATACCTTCATTCTGCTCAACTCGGATAAGACGGAAGTACTTTTACTAGGACCACATGCAGCTAGACTTTCCAATTCCATAGCATCTCTGAATGGTGTTTTTATCTCAGTGTGTACAACAGTCAAAGACCTTGGTGTGATTATCGACCCTACTATTGCTTTACTGTCTGGGTGTTCGAGTAAGTGCATAAATAAGCTTTAGTCCAGAATGCGGCAGCAAGAGTCCTCACTAGATCTAGAAAATATGACCACATCACCCCTGTTTTAAACAGTTTACACTGACTCTCAATTAAATCTTGCATTGATTATAAAAATACTACTAATGAAGTACAAAGCATTTAACGGTCTCACTCAGTATCTGAGTGAACTTCTGTACCAGTATGATCCTCCACGCCTATTTAAATAAAATGTGCAGGCTATTTGTTGGTACCTCAAACAATTAAGACTACAGCAGGGGGCAGATCTTTCTCTTATAAAGCCCCACAGTTATTGAACAGACTTCCAATCAGTTTTCGGGATTCAGACACAGTCTCCATGTTCAAGTCAAGTCTTTTATCAGAAGATTTTTCTTAGGTAAAGGAGCAGATCTGGAGGGATCATAGATATAGAGTGTTCTGTGAACTGGGATATTTGTATGCTGTCATCCCCTCACTCTCACACGTTCACTTAGGTTTGTTGACGGTGGTGTGGTGGGTTATCTCTTATTCCAGAGATCCCTCATGTTTGTGTTACCTTCTGGTTCTGCCTTTAAGTTATGCTGCCATATCGGGTGTTGCTGGAGTCCCCAACTGCACAGTGTCCTTAACTTTCATACAACAATAAGGACACATAATAATCCATATCGTTCTCCTCCTGTCTGTCTCTCTCTCTCTCTCTCTCTCGTTAAACATGCTCCTGAGGTTCCAGTGACCACTGTTCCTGCCCCTCTTCCCTCCTTGGAGCTTCCCACTTCGTACAGGCCTGCCTCTGGATAGTGTTCGCTGCGATTGGAGTCTGGTTCCTCTCAAGGTTTCTTTCTGGCCTCTTTCACTTTGTCCCCAAAACGTACCACATGCGTTTTCCCTTTAATAAAATCAATTCTAATCCTGTCCATCCTTGTCACTCCCAATGGAAATCTCAACATCTTCAGCTCTGCTACCTCCAGCTCCACCTCCTGTCTTTTAGTCAATGTCACTGTCTCTAAACCATACAACATAGCAGGTCTCACCACAGTCCTATAAACTTTCCCTTTCACTCTTGCAGATACCCTTCTATCACAAATCACTCCTGCCACTCTTCTCCACCCATTCCTGCCTGCACGCTTTTAGTCACTTCTCTAACACACTCTGCATTACTTTGCACTGTTGCCCCTAGGTACCTAAACTCCTCCACCTTCACCACCTCTTCTCAACCTGCTCCCTATACTCTCACCACAAATCACAATATCATTTGCAAACATCATTGTCCCCAGAGACTCCTGTCTGACCTCGTCCGTCAACCTGTCCATCACCACTGCAAACAAGAAAGGGCTTATAGCCGATCCTTGATACAATCCAACCTCCACCTTTAACCAGTCTGTTGTTCCTACTACACACCTGACTTCCTCATGCAATACCACAACTCGTCTCTTGGCACCCTGTTGTACGCTTTTTCTTTTCTGGGATTTTTTATTTTTAATTGCATAGATGAATTGTGATGAATTGTTCTATGCTTGAATCAGATTTAAGCTTATGTTATTTTTCGTGTTTTAATAATTGATTAATTTTATATATTAATAACTTATGAAGCATGAGATGGAGAGATGTTCAATATGAATCGGAATTTGCTTGTAAAAAAAAGTGGTTTGTTTTCAGTTTGTTCAGAGGGTTAATAAACTAAAGAAAGGTTGGAAGTTAGTTTATAATGTTGAAGTATTTATTCTTAATTAAATTTACTTAATAAAAGCAGTAAAAGGTTTTTTATTCATAACCTAAATCAATGTATAGGTAATATAAGGTTTTCACAAATTCTCTACTCAGTTTTAAGTGGTTTTAGGAACGTCTATGCGGTTAACTTTTCTAAGTTTTTCAGGATGTGCATTATTTGAAGTGCTTGACTGCCTGTAAATATGAACGGTTATATGGATCATTTCTATAGTAACTAACGCAGTAAAATGGTTTGCTGCTTGTTCAATAGTATTGTGGTTATGATTCTGTCATAGGCTTTAATCACTTGTGGTTGTTCTAAAAATCTTTTATGCAATGTGCGTAGGAGAGTATATGTTAAGAATCATTAGTAGTTTATTTGTAAAAAATAGTCAATTCTCACTGCAGCCTGTAGAATGAAGTATTATATAAGATTTGCTACATACTAGATGATTTAGCATGCACTGTAGAAGGTTTTAATGGTGGCTACGAGCATATGATTGCTAGGTAGGTTTTATGTATTCTATAGTACTTATAATACTTTATATAGAGCTTTTTAGGAAAATATCATTTATAAACAATTAGAATAAAATTGTGCATGATGTATTTTTTTTTAACCATGCTTATTGATAAAGTCAATAAGAAATGGTCATTATTTGACAACAAGCCAAAGCATAGTATATACATTAAGTGACAAGTTTAGAAATAAATCTATATTTGTTTTTTTGATTTGGGTTATTTATATATATATATATATATATATATAATGTATAATGTAATAATATATAATGTATTTTAATATATACATTAATATATACATTAATATATACATTATTAATATATACATTAATATATACATTATATAATATATACATTAAGTCAAGGCAAAATTAGTATTGTGTTTTATTTATTTATTTTTGCTTTGTTTAAAGATTGTTTGCACAAAATGTTTAAAAATGACTACAGAAAAAACCCCAAGAAAAATGCATAGTAACTAACTAACAGCAGCAAACAGGGATGGGACACAGATCTTCCAAAAAGTTCAATTTTTGTCTCATCAGTCCACAAAGTATTTTCCCAAAAGTCCTGGGGATCATCAAGCTGTTGTCAGGCAAAACTGAGCCGAGCCTTCATGTTCTTTTTGCTGAGCAGCGGTTTTGGTCCTGGAACTCTGCCATGTAGACCTTTTTGCTCAGTCTCTTTCTTATGGTAGAGTCAAAACACTGACCTTAACTGAGGTAAGTGAGGCCTGCAGTTCTTTGGATGTTGTTGTGGGGTCTTTTATGACCTCTTGGATGAGTCATGGCTGTGTTCTCTGTAATTTTGGTTGGCCGGCCACTCCTGGAAAGGTTCCTCACTGTTCCATGTATTTGCCATTTGTGAATAATGGCTCTCACTGTGGTTTGTTGGAGTCATAAAGCTTTAGAAATGGCTTTATAACCTTTTCCAAACTTTTTTCTTGTTTCAGAATCTCTTTGGCTCTCAGCATGGTGTCTCGCTTTTGAGGATCTTTTAGTCTACTTTACTTTGCCAGGCAGGTCCTATTTAAGAGATTTCTTGATTGCAAACAGGTGTGGCAGTAATCAGGCCTGGGTGTAGCTAGAGCAATTGAACTGAAATATGATAAACCACAGTTTATGACATGAAGATGGTAGAAAAGTTAATTACACATACTCTCCTAAAACCACTTAACAATTAGGGATAAACACCTCATTTTTTACATAAATTATTTTTTACTTTAAATGTAGTTTAACACATTTTTAGAGCTTCCACAAAAAACCTGACAAAACAAACACCGCAAAGAACTTCTTAAAAAAGCGAACATATGTCAGTAATCACTCTGAACTTGCACTCTTCTCTCATGTTTCATAAGAAACAGAGAACACTTAACACAGAATGAAATTTGTGAACAAAATAACACAATCTTAAACCTGATTCATAATCAGAAGAATATATTATAACTCATGATGAATGCGTATTACTTTCATTTCAAACATTTCAAATTTACACACTATAGAAATGATTTCTGAAAGTATAGTCTTAATTTTTCACTTTCAGAGACAGCAAAGCTCTTCAAATAGCACACACATACTAAAGGTGGCAGATTTTAGAGTCGACGCAAAGTAGTGCCATTTAACATTTAACAACTTGACAATAATTATTAATATTTTCAACAATTACTCTGCCGTCCACTTAAAAAGCACTCAATAGAAATTATTTCTGACCATGCCTCCGTGTTCTCGTCCATCTTAAGCAGCATGAAAATGTTAATTAACAAATATAAAGAATGAACACATTGAATCAAAATTTATTTACTTAACAAACAATATATAACATTATTTTGCATAGAGAGACACTTTAAAACATAATTTTCAAGTTAAAAACAATCTCGATGCATATAGTCCTACCTTTTTCCACCCTAGACACGTGTCTACTTACAGACGACCTTCACATACTCGCATTTTCATTGTCTATTCCTGAAATAATCAGCTTCTATTTTTTTCATGTTTAAGCATTCCCTGCGCATATCCCTAATTATCAACTTCGCGCACGGAGAAGAATACAAAAATATCAAAGTTGATCAAACAACAAAACAATTTCCAGAATCACTCTGATCATGTATTCTTCCTTTATTATTAGACAGAGAGAATGTTTACCAATAACTAAAGCAAATGAAGAAAACAGACGAACTCATCAAAGACGTATCGCTTTTAAATTACATTTCCGAATTAATTACTATATATATATGTTTTAAAAAAAAAAATAAAAAAAATTCCTGAAAATATATTTTTAACTTCTCATCGCCATGCCCAGTAGAGCTTTTCAAATTACTCACACATACTGAAGATGATAGATTTCAGCTTCTACACATAACACACACAAAAGTAACCAGTCATAAACACAGACTATTAATAACTCTCAAAAATAGAACATTTAATTTTAATAAAAGAAAATGACTTTATATACAAATAAATGAACGTTTTCATCATGCTTTGCGCCCACAAGGCTGAGTCAATGCCACAGTTAAAGGATCCTGAAGTTCCTCGACTAAACGATAGATGGAAGCACATACACAACTTTAGGACAAGGTGAGGAAATCCTTTTTTCCCTAGGTTTATTAGATACTTAAATGCTTAGTTAGCTTATTGTGTAGTTTGTGCTTTTTCTGTTGTCAGTGTTGGACAGTGATTGATACTCATTCCTGTACAACCTTTGATATTTTATTCTCACAAATGT
>JAAIIK010019968.1:160504-175038 GCA_014706435.1 Silurus glanis | reverse complement strand
TTAATGGTCACTTATGTAGGAGTGTGCAGTAAATGTAGAATCCTGACACTGGGTCAATTATCTTTACACTCACTTTTTTGCCTTCCAGAGTTTCTACGGTGGCTTTGCCCCCCTCTTTACTCTTCAGTGTAGCCTTGACGTACATCTCTGCGGCATCGGTCACAAAGACGGCTGATTTGGCATCAAAAGGTTTGTTCTGAGCCTCAATCCTTTCCTTTTCCGGCTTGCGGAGGTAGATGGCCGCCGGGCCGAAGCATTCCATCTCACCATCTCCCATGGTGGCAGGTTACTGTTAAAACAACAATACTTGTCACTGGTCTGCCACAAAACAGAAAACAAGCTGGGGTTGCACTGACCTCTGTCAAAGTCCAGCTTTTTACATTTTAGATTTTAGTTATCTACATCCTAATTCCAAAACTTGCCATGTATAGCTGTTACAGCTGCAGTTTTCAGCCTAACATCTAAAGAACATTTTATAGACTAATAGATGTTTATGAAATAAGTAGAATCAGGTGTGACCATAGTCTTTTTTTTTGCAAAAGGGACCCTGGAAACAAACCTGACCCCCTGAGGGGAAAACTGCCAAAACACCCAGAAATGTACATAAATGCTTCCTGTAGAACTTACTGTGTTTTCTTCCTAGGCCAAAAGGTGCAGGACCCTAGTGCTGGATTCTGAAAGGCACAAAGACTTGATAAATATTCTAAATTCCTACAGCAAATATGCAGCTACATAAGATAAACATGGCATTATATGGAAAATAAGTTATGAATGTTGATGGTAAATGAATTATAATTGGTGAGTATAGAGGCATGTTAAGTAGATAAGTCTCACCTTCACTGGGTGGCAATATGTCCTTAGGGAAGTCCAGCACTGCTCCTTATATATATACTCAAATTGTTCAGTCAGCACTAGTGACCTGCTCAATTTGGATGTGGGTTTTAGGTCCTGAACCATGATCCTATGTTTGTTTCAGATTGTGCTGTTATTTTTATCAACAATAACCAATCGATAGTCCATAACAAAAATACATTTAATATACAATTTGTGTATTTCAAGAACGTACCTAATAAACAGTGAGCTTATAGGATTTTTCACTATTTATTTTTTTTATTAGTATTCGAATAATCTAGTAAATTAAATGAAATAAATTTTAAGGCAAGAGTATGGCCAAAGATGGCATATGGCAAAGAAGATCAGACTTATAATGACCAACATAATGTCAGTAAATGACTTCCTGACATTATTTAAGGTGTTAATCTCATTACATAATTTACTGTCATGTGAACATGAGATTTATTTCAGTCCTATAGTAACTATCCAAAACTTTTGGTTCAGTATAAATTGAATGAACTACTTATCATTCTTAGTGCTCAGTTTAAAGATACATTAATCCAACATGCACTTCAACAATGCCTAAATTGGCAGTGGAGGAGCTGTCAAATGCCACTGGTATTCAGTGTCATGGAATCTGCTAGACACATGTTTTTATTAATAAGTCATATGACTGTTAGATGGTCACTTTTCATTTAGGCAGTGAGCTTTAGGCAAAGATTTATATTATTATTAATATTATTAATACTATTATAACATTTTACATCATTGCCATTACTACAGCATACATTTATGTATAAAGGCAAATATAGGAAACGTGTATCTTTAGGATCAGTGCTGTATTCAAATCAGAAAATCTTTCTAAAGTTAATATAAACTATAGACTGCAGTGAGATCTATTTTTAGAAGCACATGTTTTGTCCACAACCATCAGCACTGTATTTTACTGTTTCACTGTACAATATGTGTTCAAACTTTTACCAAGTTTTCTTTTTTTGATTGGACTAAGTTCTGTACTGTAGTGTATGCTGTCTACAGCTATGGTTAAAATATGTGCAGTACCAACACCATCTAATAAGAGAAGCAGCTCATATGACTTCCTGGAGCAAATCCTTGGATCAGCCTTAGGGAAGAGCTCAGATGCCACTGGTATACTGTTGCAAGGCTCTCGCAAGTCAAGCGTATTTATTAATAAACCGCATTAAAGCAGGCAGCTTTACAGTCCCCAGAGCCAAAGTGTGTCGTTGACAGGTGGCAGCTCATATAACCAACATAAATGTCTACTATAAAACATAACTGGCTTGACAGGACAGAGGTTTTCAGGACTGACTTGCAGTTATCCAGAAGCATTTAAATTTGTACAAGAACACTGTCTGCATTTGTTCTTCATTCTTATCTCTACAGGTTATGAAGATTACTTCAAGTGTCTCAAACAATATACTGTAAGTAATAATAAATAATTATCATTGTTCCTCATCCACATAGTTTTTTTTTGTTTGTTTCATTTAGGAGTTAATACTTGTATTTATTTAAATTGATGCACCATTGTGTTGTACAAGTCTGTAGTGTTGAGTTATTTTATTTGGATGAAAAAATGGCCAATATATGTGTAATAAGCAAAATGATAATGTTGGTAAATATACACCAGAAATGTGCATCCTGGCGTTCCACAAAGTCTCCCAAAGCATCCAAAATAAAAAAGTCAACATGTTGTTCATTATAAGTGTTAACATTATTCCACTATCCTGTATATGGTATTGTCTTACATAATCATTATAAAAAAAAATGCTTAATTTTCCTATTGATTTATTCATTAATAGTGACTCAAAACACTTTTCTAAGTTACTCTGGAAAAGGGCGTCTGCTAAATGCTGTAAATGTAAATGTCCCCATAATCAACACCTCTTGGCTGTTTTCTACAATAAACGCTTGTCTTTTCCCACCTGTGCACAAGTTTCTTCACTCATAGAAACGTCTTTTCACTGATTTCTCTAGAAACCATCACTGATCTTATTAAATCTACATGATCAAATGTACAATGAATCAGTGACTACTTGATTTTTAATACAGAGAATGCAATGTGCATATTATGTTGTCGCATTCCTACAATTGCAAAGGCAGTCTTTTTTTTTCCTCATTGTGAGAATGTTGGCGAGGAAGTGCTTGTGAGTGTTTTACCCCACAGAAAGTGATAAAACCACACTGAAGGTACATCAATGCAACAGACAATAACCTGCGTAATAATGAATAAAATCAGTATTAATTGCAGTACAGGGACAGCTGAGGATGATCTGAGCTGGAGACAAGAATACCAAAATAGTAGCACTAATGTTCATCTAGCTTGGTACATAACGTTTACTACTCATATCATCACCTCCAAGTGAGATGTGAGAAAGAGCTAAATATAGCCAATGGATGTGTTACTACTGCTAATGCATTTATGTATGACTTTAACAGCTACAGCTACTGCTTTATTTATCAGCCACTTCCATCAATCTCTGCTGAAATTCAAACACCAATCATTCTGGATCATTCAGGCAGATTACTGTAGAAACAATAAACTATGGAGCATTAAAATTGACAACAGGCTCGTGTGAGATTTTATTGCCGTGTACCAGAATGTTCACTCTGTAACGGACTGAATGATCCAAGCGTTAAAGACTGCTGACACACTAATGTATACACTATATGGACAAAAGTTTGTGGACACCTTCAAATGTAGTTCCCATCTGCTATTATAAAAAAGCTCCACTCTTCCTGGAAGATGTTCTACTAGATTTTGTGGAGATTTCTGATCATTCAGCTATAAGGGTTTTAGTAAAGTCAGGTACTGGTGTAGGTGAGAAGGTTTCTGGGGTGCAGTCAGTGTTCACATTCATTCATGTTCTGTAGAGTTGGAGCTCTATAGCAGAAGTGCTTCCACTCCAAACCAGCAGATCTTCATGAAGCTAGCTTTGTGCACAGCGGTATCGTAATGCTGGAACAGGTTTGACTCTCCTAGTTCAAGTAAAGGGAAAATTTCAATCTCCTGTATCCGAAGACGTTCTGTACCATTGTGTGCTTCCAAGTTTGTGCTAGAACCACGTGTGAGAAAAAATACTTTTGGGCATATAGTGTACATTCAGTGTAATATTAATAACGCTGAACCGCCACAGATATAAACCAGCTGTTGTTGCAGTAAACAAACATGCATGAATTCTCTAAATTTTTTTCACAGCTTCACAAGTTCCAGCTTCCACTACGTGAATCACCACCAGATCCTGCATGAGCAATTTAACAGAAATGTGTAAGTGTGCAACTCTTGTCTGCCACGGAGAGTCATATCAGAGCTTAAATATATATCGACATTTTGGATTACAGTATTTGGTTTTATTAATTTATTGCCACAGTAAAAAGAGTATAATTGTAAAATAGTAAAGTTTACTATTCACAGTTTAAATATGCAATAATATTGAGCTGTAAAAAAAAAAAGATAATATACAGTCAGATTGTTACTAACTGAATAAAGCAGGGTTGTGTGTTGTGCGATACAGTATCATGAAGAACCGCATGGACCAGACATAAAACCAGGTGAGAATAAGAACAACACATAAATAAGAACCTGAAAAAAAAACACAATGGAGCACAAGACATTGTTTAGAGTTGAATATAATGTAACACTTAATAAACCCAGACCAGTAGTTTTATTTACAACTCCATCTTATAAATCAGGTTTTGTGTTTGGCATGCGTCACGAGACCATCACCCACGTGAGAACATGAAGGTGTGTGTGTGTGTGTGTGTAAAAAGACATTGGAAGCTCATCAGTACAGTGACTGAATAACAAGTGGCACAAATGTTGGGTTATTTCAAGTATTAAGATATGACGTAAATTTGTATAAATATAAAGCGTGTGAGATACTGACATCCGATGCACGAGCCAGTAATGACACTAAACTCTTCTGAGAGAGGACATGTCTTGGTGGACAAATCCGGTTTTTTGTTGACATGTAAACAACACACATACACATAAATCTTCATTTCATTGTAGCAGACAAGACATTTGGTCCTAGCTGAACCCCTGGTCCATACACACAGAGCTTATTTACTGGTCTAATTAATATTGATCCGCTGTTAAAGTCACGCCCACTTCAGTCGGATCCACGTTCTTCTTCACCTCGGTGTTTCATCCATTACAGACGCGAATCACACACTGACGCTAATATAAAAAATGTTTATGAAACAGACGCATAAATGCGAGCATATTTCCGTCATGCATAATGCAACCCCAAACCTATTCATCCCCTTTATAAGCAAATTTGTATATGAGAGTGTAAAGGACAATAAATGATAATGCGCAGGCTCTTATGGGTTTTATTCTGGCGTTTTTTTCCCTTTTGGGGCAACAATCCTCGCTTCATGCTGTAGATGGTGCTGTTTATCTAATAACCTCTATATGTCTTTCTCTCAGGCTGGAACAGGAGAGTCTGCGTGTTCAGGTTAGATGAGAAACTATATTTAAAAAAAAAACTGTAGTTACACCATTACATTTATGCATTGCGCATTTCTGGTAACTGCTAGCACAAAAAGCTAGACTGATAGTTAGTTTGATGGTATTTAATGTCTTTTATTGGGGGGAAAAAAAAGAATTGTGATTCAATGAAACCTGGATATTGAGTTGAAAATGTTATGGCACCATGATTTGTCACCGTGACTCACTTTAGTTCACTCTCAGTTGATTAGAGTTTTTTGTGAGATCTCAGATCAGCTCTCATGGTCCATATCTGCAATGAGCTGCTCCAGTTTGTAGGCGAGTCTTTGTTTCTGGGCCGATGCGTCCTGCTTCAGAGTCTGCACTATCTGCACACAGCCACAAGAGGGCAGGTGAGGACAATAATGATAATGATAAATTTACCCTTTTTCCATATCCAAGTTTTACCAAAATAATATAACAAATTCCGAGCCTGCAATATTACATATTTAGAATATATACATGTACACATTTTATATATATATATATATATATATATACTTGTTTGGTTTTGTTCAAGAAATCCGAAACACTCAGGAGGGTAACACATTTAAAAAGCTGAAAGTTTTTGGGTTGTTTCATCTAGATGTTAACAAGTAATCACATCATTAGTATAGACAGGTGCAAAGTCACATGATTTAATGTGGACAAGTTGTTATCATCTCGAAGAAACCTCCCATAAGAACATATTTCTGACTCGCCCTGATAGCTGAAACACCTGTAAGCATGTTTTTAACCCCGTTAAGCCTGACATATGAAACAATTAACAGAAAATGTTTTTGTTTATGGGGTCTTTAAACAACAACAACAACAAAGAAATTGATTACCATTTACAAATGTGATTTTTTTTTTTAATCATATTTGATACATTTGGCATTTATGACAATTTACTGATCACAACAATGTGCATGTACTGTATATTATTTGACATTTTTCTTCTCTGAATTGGTAAATATAACATAGGATAATGATAATTATTTATTTGTTTTACTGAAAAGCTAAATATTAGCAAGCTACAACATTAGATTGGATGTACAAATCACATAAATATTTTATTTCCACTACTATGAAATCGGTTAAAAATGATTCTAAGATGACCATTTCATTTTTAATTAGTTTAATAAATAATAAACGTATTTTGTGGCAGGAATAATGCAGATTGCATCATGAAATGCAATACATTGATGACTAAGCTAAATTACCTTATATACCTGCTGTATCATATTTGATACACATATTTTCAACACAATTTTACTATAACATTCTTTACAAATTATTAGTAGTTATTATTATTAAATTATTATAGGATTATTAGTAGTGGCTTCAAAAAAGTACATATTCATCTAAAAAAATCAGTAACAACATAAAATCTATTTTTACCACAACTTTTTCAAAATCTGCAAAGATTTCCCTGCAAAAAACTAGCAAGTCAATTTATGAAGGCAGCCATATTGGAAAAACCTGCCTAAAGCCTGCTATTGACTGCAGAGCATAGATAACTCCAATAGGGGGCAGAAGGCAAGTCTTAGATTGTATTCAACAGGTTTTTGAGTCTCAGAAACTAATGTATCAAATATGATACACTTGGCATTAAAGGGTTAAACTGTAACTGAATGAACAGTGCAGACTTAAAGGGTATTTAAATGTATCTCCCTTCAGAGTGCCTCAGATTTCTTCAATAACACCTCATTAATACATTTCCAGCAAACCCAAAGGCTTGATTTCTCTCTGATGGGGTTCACGTCGGTCTTTCCTGAGCAGTCTGCACCACAGATGTTGACTTTTCTGCGTGTCCGTGTAAAGTTGGCGTGTAAAGTGAGCGAGGACTTTATGTCGGGTAGAGATCAAGGCTAGTTAGACCTCATGGGAGCTCATTTGCCGTGACATGAGCCGGTTCTGTGTTTCACAGTGTGCAGTGTTGTGTCTGAGTGATCAGAATCTAAATCCTCTCCCTATTGATTCGTCATTTGTCCTTAAAAGGTTTCATCTAGAACCCTACAAAAGTTAAGTAAGGCTAAACCCTCAAAGAAGTCTTCTGAATATTTACATCTTGCATCAGGGTATAAAACAGCATGATGGTGAGTTTAAGCCCGATTCGACGTGTTCCGTACCTCTTGGCTGTACTTCCTGATGTAGGTGTAGATCTCGTGCAAGGCGCTCAGTGTGTGGAAGTCGTGCGAATGAAGACGTGCCTGTTCGGCCAAATACGCATTCATGTCCTGATCACTGATAGCCGGCAGACGGCTAATATCAGCGTAGTACCTAAAAAACTTGAGATTGTTAGTTTTCAGAAGCAATGAGCGTCATAGAAAACATGAAATATTACTATGCAGAGCAACAATCAGTTATCCAGTGATTATCAGTTATCCTACTAAAATGTTAATTACCGCTAACGTGAACTAGACTTAAAAATATCTACAGTAGGGTGTAATGTACAGTCACGATCGCACGATCAAACCAGAACACAGACAGATCTTTACTGAGAACTCCTGTTTGTTTACGGACAACTGCATTTTAGATTTAATTTGTCAGCTGTGTGCCTTACACACACACACTCACCGCTCCACCCAGCTCTTATAGTGCGGGATGTCTTTAGCGTAGAGCAGTTTGTTCGAAGGCGAGTCTTTGCCGAGACGATGTTCTGAGGTCGAGCACGAGTCCATGAAGGTCTGAGCCACTACAGATAAACAGGCGTCTGTAATGCTGCTCTTATGGATGTCAAAGACAAACTGAGGGTTTTTGATCACGTTCACCCAGAAGCGCAGAGGGAGGCTGCATGAGAAGAGTTCAAAGTGAATAACACTAACATTTAAACAGCTGGTTTAATCCTCACTCTAGTTACAGTACAGGTTCTGATGATTAGTGCCTTCCAGTCATTATTATCTCCTCAACATGTCATCCTAATGAATTATGATACACTAACGAGCTCTGTATTGGTTCCTTGTTTTCTTGCCGTGTCTCACCAGTTGCTCTTCCATGTGTGTCGGACATCAGGGTCGTGGATGCCATGTTTGTCCGCCTGCTCGTCCAGGAAGTCGAACATGTATTTAATAGCGAGTGGGAGCGCGCTGCCCCGATTCACTGTGCTGAAGAGTGTCTCGAACAGATCGTCCACAAACTTCTGCAAGGTGCCCTGCAGAAACATGCATACAACAGCTATTATAATTATTTATCACTACACTGTGTGTGTGTGTGTGTGTGTGTGTGTGTGTGTGTGTGTGTGTTTGACCTTGGTAGCCAAAAGGCGGGTCAGGTAGATCTCAGACACCATCTTGCTGCCGCGCTCAGCTTCTTTTTGGTCTCCATGCTCATGGTTCTTGACCAGATGCCAAACTTTAACACCGCTTTCCAGATCTGGAGTGATCATCGGCACACGGGAACGTGAGAACTCCGGACTGCCTGCTGACACGGAGCGCAGGACTGCATCTGAGAGAGAGAGAGAGAGAGAGAGAGAGAGAACAGCTGTAATGTGTGTACATATATACCCCTTCACCTGTAGTAGATACCAGTAGTATCTCAGTGAGCATCATCACCTGTGCACTGTGACCTTTTACGGTCGCTACATGCACATGAGTGCTTTTTAGAAACCTTGTGAAGAATTTTGACCTCCGTTAGCTTTAAACATGCACACACACACACACACACACACACACACACACACACACACTTTATTAAGTATAAAATCAGGCCCGTTTATCAGTGTGAGTGTAGAGCGAATGAGTTTATATTAAATAAAAAGAAAATGTTACCAGTGAAATAAAGAGAGAGAGAAACAGACAGATGGCGAGAGAGAGAGAGAGAGAGAGAGAGAGGTATCCAGTGTACATATACAACTCTTACAGATTTTTCTAGTTTTTGGTTTAAAATGATTAATAAAATTAAAAAAGAATAAAGAATTTTTGTACCATTTCATTAATTATCATTTAATTTCAGTATGTAAAGAATCTGGTGTGTTTATGTAGAACATGTGAAACTTGCAGTGTCTCTCATCCTCAGGCTATTTGCCAACAGGGATGAAGAGGTTAATGATACACACAGTAAGATTTTGGTAAGTACACACACACACCCACACACACACACATACATACAGTACTTCACTCCCTAATTAGCCTCTGCTTCCATCAGCAAATTAGACAGTCTGAACTCTCGTCCTCTTTCCTCCTTCGCACTGAGCAGCTCATCACATGAGGTCATTCTGCAGAAACTTCTCATCCACACTGCAAAGTCATGGCACACTTTCACACTCATTAACACACACACACACACACACACACACACACACACACACACACACAGGCACACTTATCTCACAATAAACTCCTCTGCAATAAACTTTTCCAAGAGACTCAACAGCTTTATGTGAGATTCCTCTCCTGCCAGACAGCGTGTATATTATAAAATGCTTAAATGAGTTCTGATGGGTTTAGAAAAGAGAAGGGAGATAAAACAGCTGTATTAACACTGATATTAACCCTTTAATCTCTGCTTGATCATGTTGAAAGTCTCTCCCTCAGGCTGGGTGGAAGTGTATTAGCTGCACTAAAGTACCCATTATATGTGAATGTGTATGTTGGATGAAATGCCTCCCCTTTAGATGGATGCCTCCTGCTGAACGTTTCTCAGATAGTCTCCTGATTAAGTGTGACCCTGACTAGGGACCTTACATGAATGTAATGTTGTCATGCAATTTACAGTTAGGAATATAACTTTTTTTGCATATTAATATTAAGTAACATCATTTTGTTTTGCATTACAAAAGTATGGAACATTTCACGATTAAAAGTGTGAGACGGTTACAGGTTAGGTGAGTTGGTGAGAAATGCTGTGATGCTACAGACATATGAGACATCTCCATCTGCAGGTCTCACATTTCTACATAATAAGGTGACCTGACCATGCTGGCCATGGGTGTTTTCATAGTGGTTCCCATGGCAACAAGCACAGTGTGTTCCTTAGAGCATCACACATTCAGACTTCCGAACTAAAAATTACAAATCTGAATAAAGCCGGTTACAATCACTAATACCGGATAGTTTGAAAACTGTTGAAACACTTAAGAGCAGGTAAATGTTTCACTTACAGAGCAGAATAGATGCCGCTGACCACTAAATCAAACACTCCTGAATTTACACTCTCACACTCACACACAGAATAATGAAAACGTATTCAAATTTGTATTGTTTTTTTTGTCCCACATTGCTGGATCTAGTTTTGAGTTTTCTGTGTTAATCTGGTCTCTGATAGCTGTTCATTTGTCTGGTTTATGGTTACGGCCCTCAGCATGGAGCACATTTCAGATTTCTGCAGTTCATTCGTTACAGTGATGAAATATTTGTCCTGCAGTAGGTTTAGTAATTGCACCGTCTCATTGATACACATTTTATAGAAATAATAATCAAATCATACTGAAAAGAAAGAGAGTGACGCTCTCCCTGCTTTCTGCTGTACCATGTTTTCTTAATTTTTTTATTTAAACAGAACATAGTGGGATTCATGCTACAGGTTATAATTTTAATGTGAGGGATATTTCCAAATGTGTGTGTGTGTGTGTGTGTGTGTGTGAGAGAGAGAAAGGGAGGATAAAATATGATGCTGAACAGTCAGTGGTTTTAGCTCTAAGGCTGTTGTATATTTTTAACTCTAATGAGCTGTGTTCTGTGTTTGTTTCTCTCAAGGTGAGAAAATCCATCTTCACTCAGCTGTGACCCTCAGCACCACAACACGGACATATTACACAACATCTTGGGGCATCAGGTATTAATAATAATAATGACACCCCTCTCCCCCTAATGTTTTATACAGGTGTCATACGCTGATGTCATCAAATAGTATCAGTCTAACACACACACACGCACACACACACACACACACACACACACACACACACACACAGTCTTGGTGACACAATAAAGTGTTATATTCCTTATAAAGGATGGTGTGTGAAGCTGCTTTCAACAAAACACTGTTATATACAAATTATTACATTTTATAAACACTACATGGCCAAAAGTTTGTGGACAACTGACTAAAGAAATTATATTTGTATAGTGCATTTAACAACAGACATTGTCTCAAAGTAGCTTTACAGAATAAGTAGACTATGAATAGAAATGTTAAATATATACATCAGTCCCTATAGGTTTTTCCCTAATAGAAAGCCAGTGGTGACAGTAGCAAGCAAAAACGACATGAGAGTTCCATAATTGTTGTGGTTATCAACTGTATAATGATGGACACCTTGAATGCAAAAAACCTTCAGTGTTCATGTGGAACCATTCTCAGGAGCAGAGAGTGGTCTCTTTTAAGCCATAAGATTGTCATGTGCTTTTTGAACATCTCAATCCACATTAAGTCCTCTTTAATCACTGTTATAATAAGCTCTCCACTCTTCTGGGAAGATGTTCCACTAGACTTGGTGGAGATTTTTAGAGATTTATTTAGAAACAAGGGTGTTATTAAAGACAGGTAGGGATGTAGGTGAGGAGGCCTGGGGTGCAGCCAGAGTTTTACATTCATCCCAGAGATGTTTAATAGGGTTGAGGTCAGAGTTCACACAAGATCTTTCACTCTAACTCATGTAAACACACGGGGTATTGTCATGCTGGAACAGGTTTAGATCTTCTAATTTAAGTGAAGGGAGAATTTTATGCAACCACATCCAAAGATGTTCTATAAAGATATTCTGTTCTTCCAATTTTGTGCTAACAGTTTGGGGTTAAGAACCACATATGTGTGCGAAAGTCGGGTGTCCCAATACATTTGGTCTTATAGTGTATAATATTTATTATATAATTATTTATTTAATTGCTGAACATTTGAATACAAAAGTGATTGATTTTAGTCTGTTTATTATAATTATTTGTATTGAGGGAAAGAGAGAGAAAGAGGGAAGAATGATCACTTTGGATTAGAACAGAAAGAAATCGTGTAATCGTTACTGCTTGATGTTTTTCCGTCATGTGGTTTAACAGCGTGTTTCTCCTGCAGGACCAGACGAGCAGCAGAGACTCACCGTAACGGCTGAAACTCCGCGGGAAGCTGGCCGACGTCGAGATGTTGTAGGAGGACATCTGCTTAGGTACCAGAGCCACCACACAGCGATCAGACACCTATACACACACACACACACACACACACACACACACAAAATCAATAAACTGTGGAAAGTTCAAAGTGAATAACTGAATCTTCTCACTAAATACACTGTGTTTTACGACACCCGAATCAAACAAGCATTATATAAAACCTGTAACAACTTTTAAACAAATTAAACTGGCTATAAAAAATATATATTAAACAGCAGCTGAATTTACATAGACCCATTTTAAATTTTTTCATAGGGTTTGGCCTAATGAGGTCACATGATTGAGGCTTATCATGATTGAGGCTTATCCTCTGCCTGTGTTAGTTTTTGTTTGCTAGCGTGGCAATATAGTTAGCGTTATGGACTCCTTTATGTTATTTTTATTAGTCGTTAGCTGTGTTAGCGTCAGTGAGTGTGGACAAGTCGCGTTGACCTGATAGTGCAGGAGTGTGTTGAGTCGTTTCCAGTCATTTTCGATTTTAGTGGTGATGTCCTCATCCTGTAGGACCACACGTGCTGTGCGGCCCTGACGCCATTCTGTAACAGACACGCGCAAGCACACACACACACACACACACACACACACACACACACACTTTTAAACTGTCAGTAGTGATCATGTGACTATTCTAAAATTCAAGGAGACGCATACATACAGCCTGTGATCTAGATTTTAAAGCACACACTTCAGGATACCTGACCTACTCTGATCTAGTGTGACACACACACACACACACACATACACACACACAGAGTCAGAGAGGACTGTGTGTGCATCTAAAATTCATCTCTATCCCATAACAATCACTTCCATTTTAAATAATTAAGGCCGGTTTGTCCTTCACTGCCATCAATAATCCATCAACTCCGAGCCGCTCAGGAGGAAACCAGCCGCCCCTCATCCCCCCACAACGGCACACACCGGCCCTCGATCCCAAGACCTCGTCTCCTCAACACACTTTATTACAACTAACTCCTAACTCTGTCCACTTCCAGCTCGGGTCAGAGTTATTTTACTTTTTAGACTTTTTAAAATTCGAGCTGTGACACCAGCATGTTGAGTCCTTTAACAGCTCCATACTCCAACATGTGGTTCCAGTTCCGGGTTTTTATTTTCGCCTGATTTCCCTGTCAATAGATTTTGGACCCACGTTTGCATCTCTAACAGGTTCACTTTAATAACTCGTACACTGAGATTTTGCACTTGCACCACCATAAACTGAAGGCTTATACACTTCTCTTATCTGTTAGCTACATTATCTTCATAGGTTCATTACAGAATAAAAGAAGCGAAACATCACCTCGTACCCTGAACATGATGTGTAGCTGATGGACAACATTAGATATAATGAGGACACTGTGGAAATGAGATTTTATTTGGCTAAATAATCAGTTTAGCAGCTCTGTGCCGGGGCCGAAGCCTACAGAAACGCCTCCTGTGGTGAAGAGGAACGTTTCTCACACAGAGGAACATCAGGAACTGTGTCTGTGTTAAAGAAGGGCTTCCTGATTAATAAAGAAAAAAGACTTGTATTCATAGGAGATGACAGGTAGGTGATGAAATCAGAAAGCTCTCCGTCAAACACTTGACTGTATTTGTCCATTTGCTCCAGGATTCATTCTCATGTAAAAAAAAAAACAAAAACACTTAAAAAGTCATTCCTTTATACAAAAAATAAAATAAAGATTTTTTTCAGAGAAACTCTAATGAACAGCAGATGATGAACAGTCTGCTTCACTAATCTAAATGAATTTGGCCGGCATTCTTTGTTCAAATTAATGATCGCGCCTAACAATCTGTCCTTCCATCTGTCTGACTTATTATACACATACACACACACACACACACACACTCACACTCGCACAGATTGTGTGTGTGTTACCCAAGTCCATGTCCCCTGCGCGTGGTCTCTGAGAGTAGGGGACGTTCTTATAGATGGCGTCAAGGATTTTCTCCTTCACCTGCGTGATCGTGTCACAGTTTAACACCTTCACCACCACCTCCATCCCCCTGTTCTCCTGATCTCCATCCACACAGCACAACGTCTAACACACAGACAGAGAGAGAGAGGGAGAGAGAAAGGAAGGAGGGAAGGAAAGAAAAGA
>JAAIIK010019968.1:144639-160494 GCA_014706435.1 Silurus glanis | reverse complement strand
AACAGGAAGTGAGATGTGGAAGAGCGAGAGAGAAAATAAGAGAGAGACAGACAGAAAGGAACAGATGAGCAGGAAGAGTGAAAGACAGAAAGGGGAAATAGAGAAAACAACAGAGTGAGGGAGCGAGAGACGGAGAAAAACAGAGCGGGGGAGAGAGAGAGATAGAGAGAGAGAGAGAGATAGGGACCAGCAGCAGCTGAGAGATTAGAGGAGGTGAGAATGCAAATCTACAACTTCAAAGTGGCTTCACTGGGAATCAATATTTGAACAATCTGGTGTGTGTGTGTGTGTGTGTGTGTGTGTGTGTGTGTGTGTGTGTGTGTGTGTGTGAGATATTCATGTTTTAATAATAACACTGTTGTGTATGTATTTAATGCTGAGAGAATCTGGATGTAGGAGACTTCAGTAAGAATAATGAGAAACACACAACACTGTAATCAGTCATTTCTCTGACTCTAATACCATACCATACCATCTTCTCCCGCTTATCCGAGGCCGGGTCGCGGGGGCAGCAGTCTAAGCAAAGATGCCCAGACTTCCCTCTCCCTAGACACTTCTTCCAGCTCTTCCGGGGGGACACCAAGGCGTTCCCAGGCCAGCCGGGAGACATAGTCTCTCCAGCGTGTCCTAGGTCTTCCCCGGGGTCTCCTCCCAGTGGGACGCGCCCGGAACACCTTCCCAGGAAGGCGTCCAGGAGGCATCCGGAACAGATGCCCGAGCCACCTCAGCTGACCCCTCTCGATGTGGAGGAGCAGCGGCTCTACTCTGAGCTCCTCCCGGGTGACCGAGCTTCTCACCCTATCTCTAAGGGATCGCCCAGCCACCCTGCGGAGAAAGCTCATTTCGGCCGCCTGTATCCGGGATCTTGTCCTTTCGGTCATGACCCAGAGCTCATGACCATAGGTGAGAGTAGGAACGTAGATTGACCGGTAAATCGAGAGTTTCGCCTTGCGGCTCAGCTCTTTCTTCACCACGACAGACCGGTACATCGACCGCATTAATGCAGAAGCTGCACCGATCCGTCTGTCAATCTCCCGTTCCACCCTTCCCTCACTCGTGAACAAGACCCCAAGATACTTAAACTCCTCCACTTGCGGCAGGATCTCTCCACCAACCTGAAGTGGGCAAGCCACCCTTTTCCAACTGAGGACCATGGCCTCGGATTTGGAGGTGCTGATTCTCATCCCAGCCGCTTCACACTCGGCTGCAAACCGTCCCAGTGCGTGCTGAAGGTCCTGGTCTGATGAAGCCAACACGACAACATCATCTGCAAAGAGCAGAGACGAAATCGTGTTGTCACCAAACCGGACACCCTCCGGCCCCTGGCTGCGCCTAGAAATTCTGTCCATAAAAATTATGAACAGAACCGGTGACAAAGGGCAGCCCTGCCGGAGTCCAACATGCACCGGGAACAAGTCTGACTTACTGCCGGCAATGCGAACCAAGCTCCTGCTTCGGTCGTACAGGGACCGGACAGCCCTTAGTAAAGGGCCCCGGACCCCATACTCCCGGAGCACCCTCCACAGGCCGCCGCGAGGGACACAGTCGAATGCCTTTTCCAAATCCACAAAACACATGTGGACTGGTTGGGCAAACTCCCATGAGCCCTCCAGCACCCTGTAGAGGGTATAGAGCTGGTCCATTGTTCCACGGCCTGGACGAAAACCACACTGTTCCTCCTGAATCCGAGGTTCTACTATCGGCCGTATTCTCCTCTCCAGTACCCTGGCATAGACTTTCCCAGGTAGGCTGAGAAGTGTGATCCAACTATAGTTGGAACACACCCTCCGGTCCCCCTTCTTAAAAAGAGGGACCACCACCCCGGTCTGCCATTCCAGAGGCACTGTCCCCGACCGCCACGCGATGCTGCAGAGGCGTGTCAGCCAAGACAGCCCCACAACATCGAGAGACTTGAGGTACTCAGGACGGATCTCATCCACCCCCGGTGCCTTGCCACCGAGGAGTTTCTTTACTACCTCGGTGACTTCAGCTTGGGTGATGGACTAGTCCACCTCTGAGCCCTCAGCCTCTGCTTCCTCAATGGAAGACGTGACGGCGGGATTGAGGAGATCCTCGAAGTATTCCTTCCACCGTCCAACGACATCCCCAGTTGAGGTCAACAGCTCCCCACCTCCACTGTAAACAGCATTGGTAGGGCACTGCTTCCCTCTCCTGAGGCGCCGGACGGTTTGCCAGAATCTCTTCGAGGCCAGCCGATAGTCCTTCTCCATGGCCTCACCGAACTCCTCCCAGGCCCGAGTTTTTGCCTCCACAACCACCCAGGCTGCAGTTCGCTTGGCCTGCCGGTACCCGTCGGCTGCCTCAGGAGTCCCACAAGCCAACCAGGCCCGATAGGACTCCTTCTTCAGCTTGACGGCATCCCTTACTTCCGGTTTCCACCACCGGGTTCGGGGATTGCCGCCTCGACAGGCACCGGAGACCTTACGGCCACAGCTCCGAGCGGCCGCTTCGACAATGGAGGTGGAGAACATGGTCCACTCGGACTCAATATCTCCGGCCTCCCTCGGGATCCGGTCAAAGCTCCGCCGGAGGTGGGAGTTGAAAATCTCTCTGACAGGAGACTCGGCCAAACGTTCCCAGCAGACCCTCACAGTCCCCTGACTCTAATCAAACTTTTTAATTCCCTTTTCTCTGCAGAACTGCATCATGGGAAAGTGAGTGAGTGTGACAGTACTAAAGAGACACACTGTGTGTGTGTGTGTGTGTGTGTGTGTGTGTGTGTGTGTGTGTGTGTGAACTCGCTCACACCAGTGTTTTGTAGTCGATCTGTTGCCGGATGAGTTTATCCTCACTAAGGGAGTAACGCGCTTCTCCTGTGACAGCGTCGATCGGCCCTTTCTCCATCTGCTGCTTTATAGCACAGTGTAGCATGAAGAGGGGCTCACTCACACACTCCTGTACACACACACACACATCATTATAATCAGAATCAGTAAACCAGATCAGTATCCAATCAGTTTAAAAAGTGTAAAACTACACACTTTCCTCTGATGATGTAAAGTTTTAGCTGATACACATTGACTTGTTTTAGACTCTGAATGGAACCACAGTGTGACTTGATACACACATAGTGTATGTGACACACACACACACACTCTCACATAGACTTTTACCTCCATCATACACTTACCTTAAGGAACTTGTGAAGCAGGAAGGCAAACCAATTCGTCAGCATCTTCTCTGCTACTGACTCCGTCCTACACACACACACACACACACACACACACACACACACACACACATTGGAATTATAGAGGGGGCTCTTTATGAAATATTGAACAGCATTTGCTAAGAAAACAAAAGATAGAAAAGAGGAGAGAAAGAAATAAAAAGGATTAATGTTTTATGAAATTCACATCTCTATTCGTCTCTCTATCTGTTTAACAGTGCACCCCTCTTTCATCTCTCTCACTCTCATATCTTATATCTTTCTCATATTTAGAGACTAGAAACGTGTGTGTGTGTGTGTGTGTGTGTGTGTGTGTGTGTGTGTGTGTGTTACCGGCGCAGCAGTAGTTTTGGATGGTTCTTGGTCTCCATGCTTTTGGAGATGAGCTCAGAGAGCAGCTGTTTGAGAACGTCAGTGATGAACTCCAGTCTGTTGTGCAGCGCAGTCATGATGAGTGACGCCACGTAGCCACGATCCCGCATAGAGAACGAGCGCTGTAGCTCCAGCGTGCGGATAAAAGACAGCACAAACGTCTTATTGTTCACCAGCTGACCCAGCTGCTTCAGGGCCTTCTCTACACGCTGCTGCCCACAGCCCGCAACCTCACACACACACACACACACACACACACACACACACACAACAAAACACTCATGATGCACACTTCACACAGGTCCAGTTCAGTGCAGATTCATTATTATTTCTTTTTTCGTCCAAATTAAAATGACTGATAATGAATTTAATAACTTCATAATCTCTCTCTCTCTCTCTCTCTCTCTCTCTCTCTCTCTCTCACCTCCAGCTCTCTGAGCACCGGATGGTCGTCCATCCCAGGAAACAGGATCCTTATGACATAGGTACGGTAATCCAGGTGTGGGATTCCAGCCCGGTCCAAATCACTTGTAAGCTCGTTTATGTCTGTCTGGAGCTCCGCAAATGCTAAAAAAACCACAGACAGACAGACACACACACACACACACACACACACACACACACACAGGTCAGAAGCTGTGCAGACTTCTTTTTTATAAGAATCAATGATTCAGTTCTACTGCAATTCTGATGACAGTTTAGATTTTTGTTTATGGTTTCCATGGTCATTTAGAAACCATTCTTTGGCTCCTTTCCATCACCAATTAGTATTTTATAATTGTTTATTATGAATTAATGATCGTTTTGTGACTGTACAATGTCATAATATTTGATTCTATGATTCTGTTCTATGTTTTTTTCTAAGTGTAATTTTGGAACTGAAGCAGACTGTAATTGATTTTGAATCTATGACTCTTTTATTATCAGATTCTTTTCTATGACCTGATGATTATTTGATTTTATAACTAATTTATTATTTTCCAATACTATTTTTCCAGTCTGTGTGATATTTATCCCCCTTATCTATGACTACAGCAAATGTGTATGCACATATAAATGATTTTAGTATATTCGTCAGTTATATATTTTGTCAGTGTAGAATTGTGTGGTTCCTGTTGTACAGTATTATAACCACAATACTGTATGATATTTATTTCAATAACTATGATTTTATGAAGCTTAGTACACTAGAACATCAGTAAATGCAGCTTTGATACTGACAACAGCCGTGTGTGTGTGTGTGTGTGTGTGAGTGTGAGAGAGCGAGAGAGAGAGAGATGTTTCACCCTCTTTGCATTCCAAAGCCACTCTGGACTCCAAGTTATCCATTTGCATATGCAGGCGTTTGAGCGTGAGGTCGTTCTCATGTGATTTGCGTCGGTAGGCGATCAGGACCAGGATGACGATGATGAAGAGCAGGCCTCCTCCTGCTGCAATGCTGAAGATAGCAGGTAGCGTCAGGAGACTGTCTGATTGGATGTGGACTGAACCTGGAGACAGGTAGAGACCACCCACTTGGATCTACACACACACACACACACACACACACACACACACACACACACACAGTACAATACATAAATATATATATATATATATATATATATATATATATATATATATATATATATATATACACATACAGAACATGCTATAAAGACAGAATTTGCAACTCTGGGGTTTGACACTGAAGGTATATACATATTGAAGGCTATGCATGCAGCCTGTTCCTGTTTCAGCTAACTTTCGTCATCTGCTATTATTAGCAGGAGAGTCAACGCCACAGAAATGCGTAGTGTGATGCAGTCAAGCAGAAATGCCTGAGGAGCTGAAGCACAGTCAGGCCCAAGTGGGAAAAACACACAGGTATCCATGTATACACTCACTAAAGGCTGTAAGAGGAACACCTGTACACCTGCTCATTTATGTGTTTAATTACGTCACAGCAGCACATTGTGTAAAATCATTCAGCAAAATGTCAATGACCTTCAGCTAATAGTCAGTGATGTTACAGTTGCAGGGCTGTGGAACGATCAGACTTTAGTTACTGAAGCAGATATTGAGGGGGGAGGTAGCAAAGTGTGTGTTTGTGTGTGTGTGTGTGTGTGTGTGTGTGTGTGTGTAAGACAGTGAGGTTACAAGGCAAAGAAATGCACAGACAGTGAGGTAGTGAGGTACCATAACTCTGTGCTGGCCGGTGAAAGGAGGCGGCTCACACAGGAGCTGTGTGTCGGAGATGGTGATGAGGCAGGGAACATCTCCAACCAGGACAGTGTAGTTCAGTTTGGAACCTCCAGATGTTGGTGGAACCAGATTCCTGCCCTACACACACACACACACAATTTATTGGCAGTGAAAATACAGAATACATACTGTAAATCTTAACTATAACTAACCCATTGTTTGTTGTAGTTGTGAAATGTAAGGATTTTATTTATAGTCAGTTTTCTGGTGGTGTGTAAATGATCAGCGATGAATTACAGAATCACAGTGTCAGAGTTTCACGTACGTAGGCGTGTTTTTGATGGTGTGATGTGAATGTCTCTCACTTTGAGGATAATGGGCGACCCCGGCTTCTGCTCCAGCACTCCAGATATACTCAGCGGTTCGAACGAGGGATTGGGGTAATAAACAAAAGTGGTGCTGTTGTAGGTGAGCAGAGCGTGAATGTTATTGAAGATGAACCCAAACTCATCTGCCTGCCTCACAGAGTCCTGCCCCGGGGAAAAATCGGCCATCAGAGGTGGGGCAGAGCAGAGGATTGAAGTGGAATTTATGATATTGCACACCTGAGAGGGAGGAGAGAAGAGAAAAAGGGGTGTGGGAGTGCTATTTAGAGAGTTAGTTGATAGCTTGGTATACTTTACCGTTTTTTTATGTTAAATTTAAGACGGACAAAGAATTTCTGCTTTGAACCTTCATTAGAATTGAGATGAGATAAAACAACTTGCCGTAAAATCGATTCCTCATAAAACGTTATTCCTGCTTTTACATTTCCGTCAGACATGCGGGAGATTAATCAGGTTTACACACTGGTCCTTGTACGTGATTAAGTGTCAGTACTCACGTTAACAGACTCACGTCCGCCATATCTGACTCGAACCCGGGGCTCCTGCACCACATCTAGATTAGTGCCGGTCACTGTCAAGGTAGTGTGTCCACTACAGGAGAGAAAACACACTTTTATTATCATCATAATCATCATAATTAGTAGTAGTAGTAGGCAGTATTGTGGTTTCAACAGACTCTCAAGCCTCTGCCCACAGTGTTGAAGCAAAGAATTGTCATTCATCAGCTAATCCACCTTCATTATACACCTGATATGATTTGTACGACGTTATATGATGTGACGTGATGCCTCTGTCGTTAACATGTTCCACCGTCACCTTGATTGTTCTCATGAGCTGCGTCCTAAAAACTCTTACACTCTGAATTATTTCATTTCAGTTTATTCGATTAAAATCCAGTAGACTTGTGTGAAAAATAGATCCCTCAGCAGGTTTGAAGGTATATGAACATTTTTTCATAATTAAAATACTAAAAGTATGCAACTATTACAGTAACAGTAATAAGAAAGCACTTAATGTTCATGCTCAAAGCTCTGGTATAGTCTACAAGTAGTGAGTTTTTCTCGATACCCCTTCAGTAAATACACGTGAGAACCCCTGGCACTAATGTGAGAACCAGCGCCTAAACGAACACACACACACGCACACACCAGACTGCAAACCAAACAAGAAAAAAAAAATCTAATCAGGCCTACTTTTATCTGACATTTGAGACATTGCCATAGCAACCACACCGGAAATTGAGAAGCTTAAGAGTGTAAGAGATGTGCAATTAATTCTCCAATCATACTCTCTCAGTCCACTAGCCAATCAGAATGCAGGGGTCAGGGCAGTTCCTCTCCTCCTGAGAGGGTAGTGATGTACTAATGGTAGTCCATGGTTCAGGGGTTTTAGGGGCAAATCAACAGAGAAATTGTGCTGAAATTGCTTTAATGTTTGGAGAAGGATTTAAGTACAGATGAAATTGAGGAGGAGGAGAGGGAGAAGGGGAGGAGGATAAAGGCTGTGGGGGGGCATGTCTTTACTATAGAGTCACTACAGAGGCAATGAATTAATGGTGCATTAATTAATGATACGTTTTAATGTGAGTGCTTTTTGATTATCAAAGTGGCTTTGGGAAGCGGCTGAGTGAGAGATAAGGATCAACCCTGAATTACATTTCAGCCTGAGCGAGTGAGACTTTTGACTTTTACCATGAATTTAATGCTTTACCTTATGTAAGTGACAGAGAGACGGATGAGGGGTGAAGAGAGAGAGAGAGAGAGAGAGAGAGAGAGAGAGGTGTAGAGAGAGAGAGAGAGAGAAAGAGAAAGAGGCAAACAGATCTCTCTCTCTCTCTCTCTCTCACTCTTTCTGCCTCACCACTCCTCCAAATGTACTGGGGTTCAAAAGTTTATTAAAGATCAAGTTTATTTCCATTCTTTTACTGTTTGGAGGCATGAACACACTCGGGAGTTCCGTGTCCCTGCTGGTTCTCCATCACTCACACGCTGCATGTGGCCAACAATGATTCATCAGTGAGCATCTATGCAGAACAATGTGTCATAAATACAACTGAAAACAGACCCTCTTCAGAAAAGCATCTCGACTCAGTCATGCCCTCTTCACTATCGTGTTTATTAGTTTGATTTGTATTAAAATAGGAGAAATAATAATAATTGTGTGCGTGTGTGTACCTGGATATGCTCCATTCAGGTTCTACACTCTGTACCGTTGGATCTTCAATGTACTCAAAGCTCAGCTTGGTGTTGAGTTCGGCCCGATCCACTCTAACAAGAACCAGCACCGAGCCCTCACTGTAAAGAGAGGGGGCTGAGACACACACGATCTCTGTGGCACTCCGACTGCACACACACACACAAACAGACAGACAGACAGACAGACAGACAGATGTGTTGCTTGTTATAATTTAATTTCAGCTGCATGGAAAGTATCAGTTTTGGGGGAAAGTGAAAGTGCAGAATTAATGCATGTGATTTCTGATGTTTAAAATCTAGGCTTTATTTTTCTCAGAGCTTTTAACACTGTGTTTGTGTTTTGTTTCGTTTTTCAAATCAAATTAATTTTATTTGTCTAGGCAACTTTTGTATTTTTGTTCATGAACCTGGTAACCAGTACATCACTAACATTTATATTTTTGTTTACAGTGAAGTTTCCAGTATACTTCTGGCGTGGAACACTCTCAGTATTGAGGAGTCCCTGGAGTTTCAGGGAGGTGGGGATGAGGATGATGATAATGACGTGAATTTCACAGTGCAGCACCAGTTAACACTCACCTATAAAACTCACAGGTGTTGTTTCCAAAGCGAACGTTCACGCTGCTGCCCGCGCTCAGGTCCTGACCCAGTATGGTCACCCTGGTTCCTCCAGAAACGGGCCCTCGGGTCGGGGTCAGTGCCAACACACTCGGGTTCTGGGACACACATGCACGCACAGAGTGTGTGGAAATCACTATGCACCACTGTGTGAGTATAAACATCTCCTAGACTGTGTGTAATGGACCAGTTATATAGACAATAGAAAATACAAAGTGTGTGTGTGTGTGTGTGTGTGTGTGTGTGTGTGTGTGTGTAACAGAGTACGTATGAGTGAGAGGGAACGTGACATACCACAAATGTGTAGAGCTGAGAGGAGTGAGTGCTTAGTTCTGGCCTGCATTCTGCCACACACAGCTGAACCGGCCCAGGAGAACTTCCCAGCGGTGCTGAATCCATCTCACACACCAGCCTGCAGCACACACACACACACACACACACACACACACACACACAGACATTATCCAGCATGTGCACTCTTCCGTGCTCATAAACACAGCCATTTCTCTCAACTTCCCTATAGCTTTCTCTTATTACCTCCATTACTCTCTCTCTCTCTCTCTCTCTCTCTCTCTCTCTCTCACACACACACACAAACATTTCCTCCCTTACACACCATCTCAATCTCCATGGCAACAGTGAGGGAACTCTCACTGATCAGAAGACCTGTGGGTCAATTACTGGGAATGATACACACACACGCACACACAGACACACACATATCAACTGCATTAGAGTGTATTACATTCTCACTGATTACACTATTGAGTAGGAAATTATTATGGCTCAAAGAAATTTACACACACACACACACACACAAAGGCAGAATCTACATGAACAGCATTTCCTGTTTATATTATGTGTTATGTGTCTATAATAAATAAACAGCTCTTTAAAAAGAACTTCTGTAACCAACATTTGGCATTACGCATTTATTTAAATGAATTAACTAATTACCCTTCACATTTCTCTTATCGACTGCAATTATTAATTTATCACTCATGCTAAGAGTTGGGGGAAGGACCACACATGGATGGAAAAGGTTGGGTGTCCCAATACTTTTGGCCATATATTCTATGTCATCGTCAAGATATATTTTTTTCCACCAATGCCAAAAAGGAAAAAGAGACACTGTGGTATTTACAGCTTCATAACATCCTCAGGATGATTTATATGTCTCCTGACAGACAGAGGGGAGGAGGAACGAGGACAGGATGTGATGTGAAATCACCTCCAGCTGAATTCCCTCACTCCACTCTGGCCAAAAATAAACCACAAAGTACCCCATGTGCCCCAACAGCGAGGGGTTAAAGGTTATAAAGTTTCTACACTTAGATCAGGTGTAGCAGCAAGAGTTTTACTCTACTGCCACTTAGGTGCCTTTTTTTCCTCCCTAGATTGTGTACTGAGTTAATTAGCTAATTAGCATATTGCACAGGGAAAAACTCAGATCAAACCACGAGGCAGAGCGCAGACAAACCCAGATATTTACATCCAAATACGTGTTAATGAAAAGTGTAAATGAGGCCCTAATGAGCACCAAATTATAGATGTTTTTAAAAAAAAAACACATCACTAATCAGAAAAATAAAGATCACATTCATATTCATATTCATATCACCCTTTCATTTTCCTTCACATCTCCTGCTCTGCAAAAAACTACTAAATTACAGCCAACTCTCAGTGAGAAAAAAAAAAGTTAAATTTCGATTGAGTGATGAAGGCATAAATGAGACATTTGAAATTTGTATGAAATATTTTTATAGACAGAGAAACGCGGAGCCTTCACGGTTCCACTCAGTGTGACCCGAAGCGCAGCTGTTGATCGTAACAGCCGTTAGAACGTTAGAATCCGCTTTTTATGAGCGAACAGGATCTGTTCATCTGCAGTCCATTGTAGTTTTCCTGACTTCTGATCTATACAGAGCATGTCAGTGAGCTAATAATACACTGTATGGCCAAAAGTATTGACTCCTGCTATAAAACTCCAACCCTACTGAACACCTTTGGGATGAATGTGAACACTGGCTGCACCCCAGGACTCCTCATCTTCTCACCTGCATCAGTACCTGACTTTACTAACACACATGTAGCTGAACGAATCTCCACAAAACCCAGTGGAACATCTTCCCCGGAGGGTGGAACTTATTATAAGAGCAAATGGGGACTAAATGTGTGCCTCCACTTTGTGGTAACAGAATAGTAAAGAAGCATCCGTATAGCGTAAGTGGGACACGTATGTTGATCCCGTATAGTGTTTAGGTGAATGGTGAATTGGGACGCAGCGGGAGTCTCTCGGGTGGCTGTACACATTTCTGCTGTGACACTCAGGAGGCGTTTTATCAGCTTTGGTAAGTTTATATTTGGAACACGATCCTGCTGATTTCACTTTTTAAACTCATTAAGAGGAAAAGATTAGAGTCAGAGTTGGAGTTTAACAGCTGAGTGATATCATTCTTTTCTACAGAAATACATGATAATACAGTCTGAGATGAGAAACGCTTCACACTGAGAAGAGAGAAAAACTGAACAGCAAGTGTGAGGAGAGTAAGTACACAGGAGTGTGTGTGTGTGTGCGTGCGTGCGCGCACGTAATCAGTGAATCGGGACTCATGGCTGCCACTCAGTGTGTGTATAAATAAGCGAATGTCAATTGGTTTGATTGAGCTACCAGGATCTGCGTGTTTCTCTCCGCACACTGATTACGTACTTCCCTGTTTCCATCACACTCGCTACTCTGTGTGTGTGTGTGTGTGTGTGTGTGTGTGTGTGAGTGTGTGTGTGTGTGAGAGAGACACAGTGACATCCTCACCTTTACTCATTCTAGCACTGTGACACACCCTCACAAACCAAGAAAAACACCCAATTTCCTGCTTCCATTACAAATGAGTCCTGCTGTGGCCCAATTGGATTACAGCGCGCACACACACACACAGAGGTAACAAATGACTCCTATGTTGGTCGCAGCAGCCTGCAGAGAATTCCAATTAAAGAGATTTCACTGCCCTGAGCCGTCTGTCTCACTCTGTCTCACTCCCAGACACTTCTGTGATCTGTATTTGGGATTTCTTCTGAAGATATTTTCCGGATGTTCATATTCAATATGTATAAAACATGGTGTGTGTGTGTGTGTGTGTGTGTGTGTGAGAGAAAGAGAAAGAGAGATTGTCTCACTGTTCTGCAGTGATGTAACCCTCAGATCGCGTGTGACACGGAACCCCAGCCACCTCCACTCGCCCCTGCAGCTCAGACAAAGACATGCCAAGGTTCACTCCCCGAATTGTCACCATGGTCCCTCCATGTGGAGGTCCAGACAGAGGAGACACCTATAAAGAGAGTAAAAGTAAGAAAAGTGAAAGAAAATATTTTCTTTCTGGTGCATTTGGATAAAAAAGGGGTTAATTTCAACCTTTTTTGAAGGAAGAAACCAAACATTCTGATTTTTCTATGTTTTTTCATGCCTTTATACTAGGGTTGGATTCAGACTGCAGTAGTGGAGAAGAAGAAGTTAATTTGATGATGTTTGGGTTTTTTTTTGCACAGAAACACCAGGTTCACTTCAAAAGTCTCACACTGCTTTGATGTTGTGAGCAGCTCATCAGTTTTGGCTCACTGTCTCGCTCTCAGGTGGAGCTACACACTCTGCCAAATTCACCCTGACCACCAGACATCCAAACACACACTAACTAATCTCAGCACACTGTCTCCATCATTCACTCTCTTTTATTCATCTTTCTCATTATCAACTCCTGCAACAATCAGCTTTCTCAAGCTGACACTAAACTCCAGACGACCGTTTTCTTTCTAAATAACGCTTACAATACTCGGACATACGCTTCGTATGCTTCGTCGTCTTGTTGTATGGTGAAGTCAGTTCCTGCATGGTGTTGAAGTGTAGAACGGGAGCCATGTTGGTTCCCTTCACTTTCCAGAAAGTCTCCAACCTTCCCTGCTCCAAAACAACCCCGAACCATTAAACAATCTAATCACATCCTCTCTCCTATTCTTCTTCTTACACAAGTTCTGCAGTTAGAAATTAAAATGTCCCATTTGTACGCCCCATAATTTTTTTAAGCACTGTACTAAACTATAAGCTGAGCCTAAAGCCAAATGAAGTGTGTTCTAACCCTAGGGTTCAGACCCTAACCTCAACCAAGATCTAATCCTGATACCATCCACATGCAGTCTGAACACACCCTCACACCTGATCTACAGAACACTGCCTGAGCACCTACACATCTCATGTGGCTCTGTACAGCAGCACTCTTTATATCAAACATTTACATTCCATTTAATTACAGCACAGGTGCAGAGGTAAAGAGGATTATGGGAAACTTTTGAGGGGGTGTGGTAGGGATTGTTATTTAAAACACACACACAAACACACACACAAAGAGAGAGAGAGAGAGCATTAAAGAGTTCTGGTGAATAATGCAGGTTATGTAAAGGCGTTCAGGAGGAAGTGCAGTTGAGCTGCAGAAACAGGAGAGTGTGATGGGAGAATAGAAGAGAAATGTTTTGAAGGACCCCGAGTAATTAAAATATAATAAGCCCAAATGTATATACACTGTAATCACACCACACACTGTAATTACTGCAGTTTGTCTCAGTGAACGTGTCTGTGCTCAGCATTTTTTTATCTCGCATATCCTAATGAACTACCCTCATTTGCATAACTGCACACTCCAATTCCCGTATCTGTAATGGGGTGTGTGTGTGTGTGTGTGTGTGTGTGTGTGTGTGTGTGTGTGTAACGTTTACCATTTACTATCATACATAATTAATTTACTGAGATTTCCTCTAAGAAGCTACCAAATTCAAATCCATGTGACGAAAGACAACTGCACTTTTTGTAATGCTGTGTTATTTCAGAAGTGCTCTCTCTTCCACATACACCTGTCCTCTTCTTCTTTCAGCTGCTCCCATTAGGGGTCGCCACAGCGGATCATCTCTTCCACATAAACTAGTGATTGGTTGATTTCACGGTGATTGACAGAGGAGAGAGTGTATGCCCCTTCCATTCAAAGAACACGACCAAATGGATGACTAGAACAGTGTTCAGATTCGATTGTGTGATTCTTACAGTGTGTTTCTCTGCCAAAGCAAACAATTTTAACAGAAACATCTTAGTATTGAAATATTTTGAAGCGAAGTGGGCAGTTCCAGTAGGCGTGGCTAAAACAAGCCATTAGAGTTATTCATCAAAGTTATTCTCTTAACAAGAAATAAATATTGTGAGATGAAAAATACAAAGTTGCAAATTTAAATGATCACTCTTCAAGTTAGAAAATGGCGAGTCTGTGTTCAAGCAATAAAACATCAGGAGAGTGAAAGTTAACCAGGTGTTAAACTCTGACTAATCTTACAGGATACTGAGTTTATTGGTAATCAGTGGTCCAGAGATTCTATTTAAATTGTGTTCATGGAGAAACAACTGGCCGGAATTCTTTACTGAAAACATTTTGCTGATCTCTTACTTTTTTGATTGCAGTTTTGTTACTATTAATGAACAACATGTGTAAATTACAGCACTTCCCATTTAACCCAATAACAATGAATGGAATAAAAAAAATAAATAACTGTTAGCTGCTGTTAGAAAGCGTTAGATTGGTAGGTAGTCGGTAATTAAATATAATTTGAATTGAACAGTGTTTATTGTCTCCTTTGGACATAAACAGTGTATGAGTGATAATTAGGGGGTAATTGGAGCATGCACTGACCTCAGTGATGCGGGGGTGTGTACACTTGTGGTGTTGGTTTGGTCCGAGCCAGTGTGTGTTGTGAGATGCTCCAGGTGAAGTGCAGTGTTTACGCAGCGTACAGCGACCCTCACTCACACACCAACCACAAGAGAACCTCCGCTCGGCCTTCAGACACACACCACAGCTCTCTCTCTGAGCGCTGCACTTATACAGGTGCACTGTGGAACAAACACACATTCAAATGCCATGTTAAAGTGTTTGGGAAACTGTCTGTCTACTGTACATATATTTGCCCTATGGGTGTGTGTGTGTGTGTTTGTGTGTTTGCATGAGGTGTGAGAGTTTTATTACCTTTAATTCTCTCAGGATTGTCAATGGTGAAGTTGTTGTTCCACACGATGGACAGATCGACTGCCAACTCACTGACTTTCATCCCCTCATACACATACTGCAGTGAGACAGAGAGATGGAGCGAGTAACAGACAGAAAGATGGAGAAAGTGATAGACAGAAAGATATAGAAAGTTATAGAAAAATAGAGTAAGTGACGGAGAATATAATACCTTTAGGTTAATGATGGTACACTGAATGCAGTTCTTTTAGGTTGTGTGTTGTATTGGTGTGTGTGTTGGTGTATGTATGTGTGTGTATTGTGTCGTGTTGGTGTATAAGTTTGTGTGTGTTTGCTTATGTGTGTGTCTTGTGTTGGTGTATAAGTGTGTGTTGTATTAGTGTATAAGTGTGTGTGTTGTGTTGGTGTATAAGTGTGTGTGTGTGTGTCAAGTCAAGTTTATTTCTTTAGCGTATAGAGTTAAGGTGAGCAATGTGTATTTATCCCTAATGAGCAGCCATGGCCCTTAGATGTTATGAGGAAGAAACCATGAGAGGAATCAGATTTAAAAGGGAGTGTGTGTGTTGTGTTGGTGCATAAGTGTGTGTGTATTGTGTTGGTGTATAAGTGTGTGTGTTGTGTTTGTGTGTGTTGGTGTATAAGTGTGTGTTATGTTGGTGTATAAGTGTGTGTATGTGTGTTGTGTTGGTGTAGAAGTGTGTGTTGTGTTGGTGTATAAGTGTGTGTTGTGTTGGTGTACAAGTGTGTGTGTTGTGTTGGTGTATGTGTATGTGTGTAGTGTTGGTGTATAAGTGTGTGTTGTGTTGGTGTATGAGTGTGTGTTTTGTTGGTGTGTGTGTGTGTGTGTGTGTGTGTGT